>JARYHS010002891.1:0-28302 GCA_031002005.1 Vandiemenella viatica
TATTTCATCAGTGGATTAGGTCTATGGATAACCTGAAGTCTTTTGGTGACCAATTCTTTTTTTACATATCTGGGTACTCTAAATTACGTTCCGAAAATTTCACTTTGACAAGCGACGATGTAACTGAGGTGCCCAGCAGAAGTAAACACAGAGCACATTACAGGTAAATCCCACATTACTTTTTCGCTATACATCATCCGACGCATTATATTTTGGCAGCGAAGAGACTTAGTTTCGATTTGCACATATTCCAGACAGCCCTTCTGATGTCCGACCCAAACGCGATATGTGTTTACTGTAATTAATTTTGTTTCTAGTTGTGATTGAGTTTTCGACCCGGTGGTAACAATCATGCAAAATATTTACTTTCAATTATTTCACTGATGTTCACCAAGTTCCGTGATAATTTTTACCACTGCCTGACTGTTTAGTGACAAACCAAAACTTTCTTCCTCGTTTTACCAGAAACCTAGGGCTAGTATTTCGTCGTCGTCATTTCTGCCTTTCCATATCGTCACCGTCGTCATCACCATCATCAACATCATCACCATCATCATCACCACCATCATCATCATCACCATCCACAGTTTTCAGCCACTAGCCGAGTCCCCCTGTTCACTTTTCTCTATCTCTTCAACCACCCTGGTCCAGTCCTCTTCTTTCTTCAGTAACACTCCTCTACTATTCTCAGTCTTATATTCGTTGGTCTTCCTCTGCCCCGTTTACGCTGCATCTTCATTTCATGTATTTTCCTTAGTATTCTACGTATTTCCATTATTTTAAATCTTTTCTCAGTATTCACCCAGACCTCATTGGCAATACTCTCGTCACACTCTTCCAGCATCTCGTGAATGATTTCCAATCCAACTTTTCAGTAACTGTATTTTAATGACCACAAGCCAATCTACCTGTCCTTCTTTGATCTATCATCAGGTCTTGTATTTGATACCAATAATGTTGATACAATGTCGTGCCACTACGTTGAAAACAGATCTTGATCAAGATCCTGCATCTCAGAACCCTCTCATTTTTGTGGCATGTCCTCATCACCCTGTCCAATAGATGTGGCACTTTGAAACCCTCTGTAACATCTTCCCAGTGAATCTTGCTCAGCTTTTATTACCAAGTCATTTACCGTGACAATCTGTTTTTCAACAAATAACTCCGTCTCAACTGTAACCCAACACCTTCATCATATCAGTTACTGATTGTGCTCTGCAGTAATTTCCACAGACAAGTCTAGCAGCTTTCCTTTGCACCACTTCCATCTTCTGTATTTGATATTCAAAGTGTGTGTCCCTTACTACATACTACTCGTATAACGAAGGAATGGTGTGGTGAAGATTTCGTAACCTAATTCTTTCACTCCAATAAATGATAGGGTGCTAATGACCCCGTCGTCGACGCGCTCTTAAGCCCCAATAGCAACAACAACAACAACAACAACAACAACAACAACAACGTTCAATAAATGAAGGATTTAGAAACCTCTTTCTATCATCTGCCGATTGAGTCTTGCCCAACTGATACAAGTAATTGCCAACAAGTAATTCCTCCTAGATCTTACAGTCAAATAGAACCTTCATTAATGGTTACCAGATATTCATGGTATGCCATGTTGTTTGCTTGATAATTAAGAACCTTTATTTCATTAGGTGTGTGACTATCAAGCTGACTCTTCTAGGCATTTATTTTATTCCATATTGACCTCTGCCCAGCTATATATTATCATTATTATTGTTAACTTTAATGACGATGGAGCTAACGTTCCGGTGGCAATTCCCCCTGACATCTAATTACCACTTTTTAATTTATTATTTAAAATTTTCTTTTATAATTGAAGTGTTATTTTCGTCCCCATTTACTTTTGCGATTTAAAAATTTTAATTTTAAATTCCATAAGCGTTTTTGGTAAATTATTCATCACTTCCATTCGTAATTTGTTCCAATCCTTCACACTTTTACCAACAAAAGAAAATTTTCCTACTCCCTTATGCATAAAATCGAACGCCAGCTTGTGGTCATGGTCGCCTTTTCCATCCATGCACTATTTCTAATTCTTTGACCAATATCCCTCCAAGCTCCATCACCAACACATGCCCTGTACATTCCCAGCACTCTCTTCACCCTCCTCCTTTCCTCCAATGAGTCCAACCCAGCTCTTTATCATATCAGTAACTGACTGGGTCCATATTTCCAGGTACTCTGTAGGTATTCACTGACCTCTCTTGTTTTGATGATATTATACAATACTATGTCATTTCCCCCCCCCCCTCCTCTTTCTAGCTGTAAATAAACAACGGTTAAATACAATAATGAACTCCGGCGATCCCAATATGTCAGCCTCGGCGTTCACTGTTTGACGCTGGTGATTTAAACAGCAGTGACTTCCCCCCTGAGCACCTCTGTTCTGCTGTGCGGCGCAGCCATATTTACTTTGGGTTTGTCCTGTGCTGAGTGGAGAGATGATTGCGCAAGGCTTACGTAACGAGACCCAGTGACACGGCCCAAGTTCACTGCCACTCCAGACATGGTGAACCAACTCGCATTGCGGTGTGAGAACACAAGATCGCAATACCTGTGTTAGACGATCGTGAAAACACGAGATAAAATTAGGATGTTTGTTATTGCTTATCTGTTACATGTGCAGTGTTTGTAAACACGGATACGTGTGACACAATGCGGAAAACATGGTGCAGAAACAACAAAGTGTTTAGAAGTCCGATTACCTGCCCCTATCAAAATCTGTGAGCTCTCACGTGAATCATCAAGTCGGGTATTGGAATCTGTCTAGCACTTTGTCTCTGTACATCTGCCGACAGGGGGTCAGTTAAATGCTGGTTGTATGTATGCATGTTCGTTTTGGCCAACTAGGACCACGTTAAGCCTTTGTCTGGCTTGAATTTGATGAGGATGGGTTAACATCAGTGTTACCAGTAGGGTTCTTTAAGTTTCTCTGCCACAGCTGCAGTATGTGACTCGGAAAGTCTGAAGGAAGAAATGGAGACTCTTACAAAAATATTCCGAGCCAACGCCTATAGTGAATCAGACATCAGAAGGGTTTTCAGACCTAAAAAACCCATGGAAGACGTCAACTTATCTCATGATACCAATGTGCCAAGAACATTCGCCATTCTTCCATACATGCGGCGTATCACTGACCGGATTGGGAAACTGTTTAAGCGGGTGGAGGTGCGAATCGTGTATAAGGCTCACTGCAAACTTGGCCAGTCATTATCCAGGATAAAAGATAGATTACACTCATACCAGCTTACGGGTGTTTACGAAATCCCCTGCAGCTGTGGCAGTGTATACATCGGAGAGACAGATCGCACAGTGGCGGAGAGACTTAAAGCCACTACAAATATAACAACAGCGACAAATCTGCCGTCGTTCGCCATGCTATTAACACCTGGCATGAAATAAAATTTCAAGATACGAGGCTACTGTGGAGAGAAAACCAGTGGTGGCCTCGACGAGTGAAAGAGGCAGCAGAAATCTTAAGGAATTCCAACAACATCGACGAAGATGGCGGCCTTTCCCTCTGCGTTGCTTGGCGTTTGTTGCTATGTGAACACAAATATGAACAGTATTTCTGAAGAAGGCTGGAGTATAACAGCCGAAAGCTTAGATAATCTAATAAACGACGCGGCATAGCCCGTGAAGCTATAAATCATGCATAAAGACGGCCGCGGAAGTCTTAAGAATCATTTTGGTGGAAGTTCAAAACCGTCCCAGCATTGGTCTAGGTAAATAAGAAAATCTTCCCTTCAAATGAGCACCCCGCACATTTCATTTCATCAACCCATTGTATCTTCTCCGCCTCCTGTTCGTTGAGCTACCTGTAGTCTTTCCGTCAGTGGTCTCTTTGTTCTCTTCCTGTTTGGTATATTGTCGGTACAGGTTATAAGTACTTTATTTTCACCATCCAAATTGTAGGTTCAATTCAACTCTTTTATTTTCTGTTCAATTGATTATGTTGCCTGATAACGACACTTGACCTATTTGTTTCCTTATTGCATTCAGATTTCCAGTTTTTTTTTTTCACTTATCACATTTGTTTTTGGAACTCCAGCTAGCTACTTTATATTCACGCCAAGGTCTCATTTCCGAAGCGTACGTTAATACATGTTTATGGTTATTGTTGCTTTCGTAGCACCATCGCGGTGACGCAACCACCTGAGCCAACGAGCAGATAAATTATTACTTATTACTTGGAATTAGTTGACTGTAATGTCTCGCGATGATCGACTGTTACCTTGCTACAGAGCAAGGTCACGTCGCTCTATCTCCGAACACAGGAGATAACCTTGAAGAGGCGATGCCGTAATCGCCCTAATAGCGACTCCGCGTATCGGTCAAAGCAATCAACCGTCGTGCAAATCTGCTCTAGCCTTTATAGTTAATTAAAGTAGACATACAAGTATTATCAGAGAGATGATACAGGCAGTCTGGTGAATGATCGCTAATATTAAGAACTAACGTCCTCCTTTTTTTTCCTTATGGATTTACGTATCACCTACTTGGAAGTCATTAGAAGCGGGATAGGTCTAGGATCAAAGGAATACAGCCACGACGTATTGAAGGAAGTATCCCGGCATTGGCCTGGAGTGATGATCACGTTTGGGTTCTGACTGATGTCGATGTGGGTCTCTCATTTAGGACAGGGTCTATTTGCCTCTTGTTCACTACCACGACTCCTCTCCCGGCTGTAATAAGACCTCTTAATACGGTGGATCATAGAACCTGGCGCGTTACACCACGCAGAATAGACGACACAAATCACAATCTTCCCAATCAGTTTGGACAAACGAGATAATGCGTGATTACTGAATACCGTCCGTAAATCAAAAACCTCATCGCTTACCGTAAATTTCCATCCAAGATTTTTATCATTGTCTGATAAATACTGATGGATACTTGACAGTGAATTCTTCAAAATTACCCAAATCACGCGCTATTAATGAACGTGAGGAGACTTGCATTAGCCCCGTAACTTTATTCAACTGATCCACTTAGTGTTAATTCATATTGCAAGGTATTAACGTGGTGTATTAATTCATTAAATTCTCTAACAATTAATCTTGTAGATTCTCTACAGCGGAGTCTTTCGATAAGTCGATATTTACCATCGACTACAGAAGATAACTTTCCCTCAAAGTGAAAAATTATAAATCTGGAATTTCTTGATTAAATGATAAAATGTTATCCTAAAAATAATGATTAATAAAAAAAAATTTAATCCCTGCTTTTATTTGACTATAACATCTACCTAAACTTAACTTAGTCCACAACCCGAAGGTTGGTTGGATCCTCCCGGAGGAGGCATACTAAGCCATTGTATCAGAGGTAGGATGGCCAGTTCCTTTCCTCTGGGACCTACAGTTTAACGTGGAATCCGAACCACGGAGAGTCCTGGCATAGTTCATATGATCAAACACAACTCCCGAAATTCCTGCGCCTGCCGGGATTCGAACCCGGGACCGGAGTAGTGAATGTTTTGAAAGCAAGCGCCTTAACCACTGAGCTACCAGAACGCTCCAACATCTAACCACCTACCACGAAAATGCTGTTTGCTGTTAATTAATATTGCTTGTTGTGACTAAACCAAAATATTGTTATCTATTCGGTACTGATTTACTGCAGTTCTGCGGTAATTACTTGCCGCTGTTTAAACTGACCACACCATGAAAGGCTGATTAAAGCCTGCACGATGGAAACCTGTCGTGTTGAAACGGCACCGCAGGCTTTACTGCTGTCCCACGGCACCATGAGAATTTCTGCGCCTTGCTGTAAAACTTGAGAGAATAGTCGGGCATTCTGGAATGCCACGACATTGGACGCACTGCTAACGAAACGTTTTCAAATTCTTACACTACAATATATCAATGCCAAATAGTAATCGAAAAAAAGTTGGTATGCCTTTAAGTAATAAAGAAGTTCACTAAATGGATACCAGTCAAAGTAAAGTGAAATGTGTTCCCTCATATTACGCGATGTGATAATTAATTACCTTGTGATAATTAGTAAAAGTCGTTTGCCGAACACAGGAACTGCCTTATTTCACAGTTTATTAGACCAGCAGACATAATATGCCGGCAGCAGTGATATATCAGATCATTGTTGAATCGGACTCTCACTATTCAAGTCGCAGGTTTGCACATAGAACAACAGTTCCTATCGTATTCATGCTTAACGTTCCTATTCAGTATAGTCCCGAACATAGGCGGCTCATGACTGAATACTAGTACATGGTGAACATTCCTTACAGAGCCAGTCACTCCCGACAACTTTTCCTACCTACTCCTTCACCAGCATGGCCGTTCTAGTTCCCTCGTTTCACTCGACCAATCATAACCCTTCTCCTTCACATGTGATTGTTCTAGCCAACCAGCATCGTTGTCTTTGCCTCGCCTTTCAGTGATATTCCACTTTGCCTTAGAAGATGCATTTCTTCTCTTCTGTTGGGGTATTCATAGCTATCTTTACAGGGAGCTTACTGGAAATCTGTAAATTGAATTTAAAATACTTTAATCGACTTTAAAATGATTTAAGTAGGCCGAAAGTAGTGCCAGATATGTCACAAAATATACGAATGCAATAACGGATTCGGACCCAACCAACATCGTGACAAAGTGACTGCAACTGGGGCGCTAATAACTCATCTTTCGGCGACTATAGACAGTACAGTACAGTATTAGAAAAATCCTGGCTCGATGCGCCCTGTACCCATTATTTGAAGAAAAAATAATTATTCGATCCATGAAAATTCTATTTCTGGGCTGCTGAGTAACTTGGAATACCAGTAACGAAACGATTACCTCTGATTTGCACCCTTTCGCTCCGCATTCACCTTAAACTTTTGTTGGTTTTAAGGAATAATCTCTCATTTTTCCAGCTTCGTAATCATTAGAGCCGGAAAGGGACTGGGGACAAGAAACGAGAAGGAATTCGGCCACTGGCTTCTGAAGAAACCGTACCGGCTTTGACCTGGAGTGATTTCGGGAATGCATAGGAAATCTTAATCTGGCAGGTCGGGCGGGGATTCGAACCCACGCCACCGCTCACCCACCAGGCGGACATAGTGGTGTAACGTGAAACTTGTCTTCCCTGCGAGTTGCACAAGGGAAAATTCCTGCGCGTTATCAGCGTGTCAAGTCATTCTACAGAGACCGAAACTGATCTCGAGTCTTATCTGTAGTTTTCGCTGCTGGATTACGCTGGCCATAAATTTCGCGGGTCGGATGGGTTACACTGTGAATTGTTCTGCCAACATCTTCGCACGCGGGACTTCTGCTTATTTTAAGTTACCGCTGAGTGCTACGATTTCTTCGGAATTGAGTGGTCGATTTTGTACATCGTGTAACTGTGGAGTTGTATTATCTCATGCAATTCCGCTCAAAGTCGCAGAACTCCTTTTCGACAGCTCGTGGAAACGCGGTGGGAGCTATTCGGGTTCGTCATCGTGCGGTAAAATCCGATCGAAGAAACTCAAACGCCAAGCACGCCACAGAGACGAGATTCGGCCGTTAAATTAAGACACTTTCTCAGACGTTTGGGGAGGAACTCTTTCACGGCGTGAATCTCCCTGTCGGATCAAGTGAATTTTTTTTGGATGAAACGGAAAAATTAGATCAAATTGATAATACGTCATTGAAGAATCTCAAAGACATTCCACAAGCGAACCTCAAAATTGTGGCGAATTAAGTTAAAAACATTGGCTGAATAATTAGTCCCGCTTGACCCTGTAAACCAGGCACAAAGCACGGAGCCCATGCGAACTCCACAGGAGCATCCCCCCCCCCCCCCCACCGTGTAGTGTCGCCTGTTTCGTTTACTCTCATATTATTGGATGAGCCACTCACCAAACCGAACGTGGTGGTATTGTTCTGCCCTCGCATTCGTAAGGACTCGGATTCAAATCCCCGTCCGGCCATCCAGATTTGGTTTTTTTCCGTGGTTTCCCCAAATCACTCCAGGCGAATGCCTGGATGGTTCCTTGAAAGGGCAGTGACCAAATTCCTTCCCGTTCTTTGCCTCTCAACACTCGCCCGACTCTAAAGACCGCGTCAAGGCGTAAAGCAATTGAAAAACAAACTTTGTGTGGACATAAAGCATGGTGAGAAGGTTGCAAAATGATGCCCTTGTGATATCTGTACTGTCGTTTTATTAACTCATCCTCTTTCATAAAATGCGTGATCTGGAGACTGCGCACGTCGTCTATAGCTATTGGCTAGAGAACAGTCACGTGCCAGCCGTCACTCGCGAATCAACAGCCACCATATTACATTCATTCCTTCATGATGCTTTTTGTTTATTTATGACAACCACATGCAGAAATGCATATATGGAGAAGGGTATTCAAGGTTTACGATATAATCTGTACAAGTTATAAGAACTAGATTAAAGCATAACCTAAGAATTTTTTTGACAGACAATAAGAAACAATGAAGTTTATTAAAAACTCAGAGAAACTTACGTAATCGCGCAATGTATCGGTCAAATAAATAACAGTTATCCGTTTTTGAAATTATAGTCTACGCCATTTAAAGTAAAATGCATTTATTTAAATAAAATCCTATCAAATACTCTGATAATCCGACCAGAAGTAAAATATCAAAATTTTTCTTATACGTTTTTTCTCACAAGCTTTTCCAGAATAAATTCTTACTGCCATCATGGATGATACCCTTAGTTTTTGATAAACGTGTTAGCTATTAAATGATATTTAAGTTTACCTTTTTATGTAGATTTAAATCATCAAGAAAATGACTATGTATAAGCGATGTGAAACAACGATATTTTTGCAGCAAATGCGAGCAGAGATATTATAAATTATTTACACAGTTTAATACGTGCGCAACTGCAGTGTAATTAATTGCTACAATACAGTTATAAAGTTTGCTTTTCGTAGCATTTTTTTTCTTTAAAAAAATGTAGACAAATATTTCCGCTGAAAAAACGTGAAATTACGACTACTTTTCAGTCGCTAATGAAAGTAACATTTAAGAAATCTCTCATGGTCTCTGATATTGGTAACCACGAATGCCAAATCTCATTCCGGCCTACGCTAAATTTTAATTTAAATGAAACTTTTGCTAATGTTGCTGCTTGATCAAAGATTATTTATTACAGTTTATTTTCTTTTTACATATTTTACTGACCACTATCGTTAGTGGTCTTTGTTCACGTTCGCTGTACGCGAGTAATTAGGTTATTTAAAGTGGATGTCGGACTAAAAATATTGGCGAATCGAGTATTCTGACAATTCATTTCTTCGTAGTTGTTCAGCTATTTAATACTCTAGAATCTGTATAATTTCTCCGGCTATTACAGAAACTATAACCAAGATTACATTATGAATGTTTTACCAGATACAATAAAAAGTCGATGACTGTGGGAAATGCCACCTGAGTGTTAGCTCCATCGCAATTACAATTAATAATAATAATAACGTGATTCTTTAGGGCAGTGGAAAAAAAAAACATTAGAACGCGAGGAGGAGATGCGTTGTTCATTTTCTTGCTGCGAATCTGAGTCAATGTGTATTTTGTTTACCTGTCATTACCTGTCGTGGAAGAAGCGGCGAAAAAGCGAGCGGAAAACAGAATTTTACTATGTAGAAAGGTACCTTTTGTCACAACTAATGATGTGGCTATCAGTACGCATTTGTCACTAGCCACGAACGCTGCCCGTGTAATGGGCTTTACTCTAGTTACATATAATTACTGAGTCTGTGTTGTAATATGATGAATGGTGCTGGGCTGGAAGATGAGAAGAGTTGGGAGCAGCGTGAGCAATGGAACACGGGCCTGTCAAGTAGCGCTTTACTTTGGGCATAAGAGAACAGGAATGTTTACATTGAAAGGGTGTAAGGGACTCGGATAACTGATCGGAGTTGCTACGCAATACATCTCAAACAGTGCCTACACGAGACAAAGTGCGAAGGAGAATTGCAAGCAGTTCCTCAGGCCCATCCTAGTTAGTAGCACTTAAAATACCGAATCCGTGTTAAATTTAGGCTTTGACCCTTGAACTGACAATGGGTATTTTACTACTGTGTACTGTATGGTTGTGTACGATACAGTATTGTATAAACCCGCCAGTGTGACATCGCGCGTACCGAACTTCCTGGTTGCGGTTATTAGGTGGTCCCCAATAACCATCTCATAAACTACACACCCATCATAGAGATTATAAGTTATATGAATCGCAGATAGATGGCAACACTTAAGCTCCCTCTGTTAGTCCAGGAACTGACAATCCCTGCGTCTAACTACATTATGAGAATCAAGGCTTCGCGTGATCCGATAACGTCCATTTGCAAATTATAATAATATTGTAAATGTGATAACAGTACACTTATTTGATTTCGTTATATCTTACATTTAACTTTAATTTTTTAAACATAATTTGAGTTATTTGACCCGGAACTAGGCTGGATGTACCGTATTACATTTAAAAGCTGTCTTTTTCTAAATGTTAAATCTAGACTGTTAATAAAACATTAATGGGGTAAACGTCTGTAATTTTAAGATATTTTTTAATGAAATAGTTTGAAGGAGAATTAATCAACTTCTTTTAATATAAATGTAGGTTCGGATAAACGCGGATTACGCAGAAACTACTGGTCAGATTCGAGTAGCGTGAAGGTCCCAGGAGGAAAACAGGGGACGTCGCGTAGCTGAGAAATCAGGAAGAGTGGAGACTTTCTCGGCGTTGTATATAGTCACTTTACAGTGCCGGCAAAGTATATGACGCCGAAACGTGGCGCGTTACAGACGTTCTCACTCTGCTAGTTTCCCGAGAACATTTCATCTAGGAGAATGGTGTCAGGAAATTAGAATTCATTTCCTGTTGAACGCGTTTCACGCAAAAATTGCAGTCAGAAATTTGAAGGGTGTTAGAACACTATACGGTCCGTGGTTCAGTGAACAGAATAAGTCAGCGGTTCCCAACCTGTGGGTCGCGACCCACTGATGGGTCGCGGCGTGTGTTTTAGTGGGTTGCGGAACAATCAAGGTTTTTGCCACGAAAATATGTCTTTTTTTCATATAACACGATATTTACAAGTGCAATAATCATGAAATCCTTAATTTCCTTCTGGATGAATGTACGAGCAGAGTATCCAGAAATGTTTAAATTAGCTGTGAAGTTCGTGATGCCGATCAACACGACATACTCGTGTGAACGAGCTTTTTCAACTTTACTGTGTTTGAAAAACAAATGCAGAATTAAACTATGTGTAGAAAGTTACTTAAGGTTAAAATTAACCAGTGTTAACCCTGATATCGATGCCCTCATCAGTAAACACCTGATGCCAGAAATCTCACTGATTGTAAAGTTGTGTTTTTATAATAATTAAAAGTATTTTTTCATTATTTTTGTAATAAAGCGAGAGGCGGCTGCACAAAGCATCACCTCATCGGGTTGACGTCTAAAATTCCAGGATTAGTTAAAACTCGATTTGAAAATTAAAAATTCCACTGATGTACAAAGTCATATCTTTGTAAAAAAAAAAAAAAAAAGGAACACCTACAAATCCCATTTTAGTGGTTGACTGGTAAGTTTTCCATTGTGCTTTCCTGTTCCCAGTCTTCCATATTTTCATACGTTTGGGTGCAGTAAAACACATTGACAAACCTACCAATCAACCAATAAAATCGGGTCTACAGGTGGTTTTCGCCAAAAAGCGACTTGGCAGAGCAGTTGCATTTTAATATGGTGACCGAGTTACTTCTAATCGTGGAATTTCCGCAGTCAACTTGATGAGGGGGTGTTCCGTGCAGCCGCCTTCCGGTCTATAATAAGTTTGTTGTTTTATGTATTATCAATTCTTGTTTTTGTTGATATTATTTCCTTTGTATGAAAATTTGCCTTTTCCTAGGATAACAAAGTCGATAGCGTATCGAGGTCATACAACAGTTCCCATTCTGATATTAGAGAAACTCTCATATTAGGTGGGTCGCGAAATTTTTTTTACATAAAAGTGGGTCGTGTACCAATAAAGGTTGGGAACCGCTGGAATAAGGCATGTTTCATTCTGATGTGACGTCGGAAACCTGAGAAATTTAGTATAAAAGTGTTCACAACTTAGTGTCCATTTTTTATTGAACGCGATTCACGCAAAAGCTTTAGTTCGCGTCCCACTACTTGTCGCAGTGTAAATGCTTATCGTAGTGGCTGCTCTGGTGTGTGACCCTGACTGCCTCACGTGAGGCAGGACGGGCCCCCGGCTGGCTTGCGTAATGTGGCGCCACTCCCCCCCCACCACACAGTCAGGAATGCTGCCACGTGGCTCCCAAACTGCAAATTACACACAACACGGCGACATCCAACAAATGTAATAACTAGGAATTACAATCCAGCAAAGTGGGATCCCGCACAAAATTAAGCGCATCCGCAATCCGCAAAATGCGGCGAAAACGTGTGTTGCGTGCTCGCTGCCCCACTTGGTCTTTGTCGGATTTATTGCACTCTTTGCCTGTACCCTTGGAGTTGGTGTTTGACTCGTGTGAACAAGCGTTTGTTCTGCCAACCTTCCTCATTCCTAAGTAAATAGATCCACTTTTACGTATTCATTAAAACTTCGTTTGTTTTGAGTACACATTTCTATAATTTTAGCTATGTTGCGTGTTTAGTACGATTTTCTAACTATCTAATAAGTATTTTTTATGTGTCGTACTCGTTATCTGAACTACACAGTTAAAATTTTTATTCACGGTTCCATTATTCCCATTTTCTGTATTTGTAGATAAAGTAATTCTGACAGCTTCCTGTATTTGCAGCTGAAAATTTGATTATTCGTTGATACGAAACTAATGTTATCGTAATTTTTAACGATCACATACCTATTTATTTAACAACTATCAAAAGGCAATTGTATATTCTTTGACTTTTTGTTGTTTCAGCCGCCGCCTCAATGCGTTTGAAACGCATGACGCCTGCTCACATGTGCCGCTCTGGTTTCCGATTAATCCCTCTTCTCCTTGTTATTATTTCGACTAAAAAGTAAAAATGACGTCTTCACGGCTATATCGCCGAATTGTGATGTAAAAACACCATACTTCGACGGCTGCCTCCAATCTATTCCTCACGTGTGAAATTACACATTTTTACAACAAAATCCGGCGATACATCCGTCGGGACTTAACTGCAATCATACGCCGAGAAAGTCTCCATTCTTAAATAAAAAAAATTATTCCCACGTAAACATTCGTTATGGCACTTAAAGTAAAACTGAAATACTTCACAGTTTACGTCTTGGTGAGTAGGAGTCAGGAGACATAATAATGAATCCCACAAAAACAATTCTTGTAAAAATAGGTCAATTCTCGTGCTTGTGCAGTGAAAAAAGTTATACCGGAGAAGCGATAATAACAGCAGAATACATTTTGCAAAGAGCGATGAGGGGATTCACTAGAGTAGTAAGGGAATTGGGGTACAAAACTTTGGTGAGACTACTTACAGTAGGTCACCGCAGTCTCTGTGGCGCTGGCATCTTGCTCGCTGCGTCTGTGGCGCCATCTAGTAGAGTAGCCCCATACTCCGGATCTGACATAACATCAGTGACTGTATCGTGGGATCAGAGGACAATTTCACAGGACATGGCATACCCAAGAAAGGAGTTTCTGTACATATACGTGTAAAGGAAGAGCGTCAGAATAGTAGGGCAATCATGATGATGGTCCCGATGTTTTTGAAACGATCCTGGAGAAAAGAATATGTGACGAGGTCGAAAAGGATCTAGGACAAGGCTGTCCAACCAGTTTTGGAGAAGGGCCACAATTTTGATTCTATGTTAGCCTGCGGGCCAACTAAGAGTTGCATATAATTATAATAGATATTTAAATGAACCAAAGATACAAGTTGAATTATAATCAAAGAGGCAAGAAGCGTTAATGAGACGTTTGCAGAGGTTTTTGAGCTAGCATATCCTAGACCGCTGCTATTGGCGGACAAATTCAAGTGCGTTGGAGGGATACTTTGTGGCCCGCGGGCCTAGGGTTGGGTGGGATTGATCTACGAGAAGAACAGCGCGGCTCCGTACCAAGGAAGTCAAAAATAGAAGGAAGCAACTGCAGGAAAAATATCAGGACCTGCTGAAGTTTTTATTGGAGATACGATAGTGTACAGTGTACAAAAGAAAAGACCTGAAAAACTAAATGCGGGGATTGAAAGCGGATTAGCTACAACAAAGAAAAGGGTTGAAGAAAGGAATTTCTCTTTCATCTTCACTCTTCGTTAATGTAAATTAGATAGTGCAAAAGGTTGCAGGAAGAACTAGAGAATATAGATTTAATTGCTTTTGCGGATGAACTTACAATGTGGTTGGACAGAGAAGACGAAGTATAATGATAAATAGAAATATCGGCAGACATTGGAGGGCTACATATCATCAGATTTAATACACAGAAAAGCAGCAATAGGATCAAAACCAGAAAGAAGAAGAGAGGAATTATAGTGGCGGGAGAAACCTGCGAAGTGTTTTACCTGATGAAAACGCAGCGAAAGACACAAAAACGCCTATAAATGCAAAAAGGCTATCCGTCTCATTGCTGTTCTCAACGTCCCATTTTACCATATAACCAAAGTCTACATTGATTAATAAGTCATCAGTGGATAGGGGGTTTTCTGACTTCTGTCGTAGCATACGTAGTCAGTTTACGATAAAACGAATCGCTTAAAAGCAGTGTTGCCACTTTACCGATTTTGTCGCTAGATTTGGCGAATTTTGAAGCTCGAAAGCGATATTCTTAAATATGTTATCGCTAAAAAATATTTGGTGATTTTTAGTGATATTCAACATTGCAGAATTTCAAAAAACTTGTTTGGAATTGGAGTAAATAATGCCTCTGTCATGACTCGGATAAATAATGGCGAACATAATATATTGAGAACGGAATATAGCTTACCCAATACAAGAATACTGCTGGAATAAATGCCTTTCTGGAGTTATCTGATTTAGCCATATCCTATCACTTTCTCAGTCTAATTCCGCAGTAGAAAGGATTTTCAGAACAATTTGAGAAATAGGATAGCTGTAAATACTCTTGATAGCATTCTTTTATAAGGAATAAGTTAAAAATTGTGAAGAAACTGCTACAGTTAGAAGCTTTCGGCTGATGTGATTGCTACAGTTGGTAAAGATGCTGAATACTTTTTTAAATCTAAGACTGACGATTTATCTCATCCTTCCCACATCTGCAAGTTCTGCATATCCAACGATAGAGAAAGATGATGAGGAAACACCGATTGAAGAAATTGGATGATGATTTTTAATACAGTGTTATGTTTAATTTAATGAAAATACTAATTATTAAAATATTTTTATATTACTTACCTCACCATTTTCCTTTATTTTATTTAGCGATTTCTATCGAATCTTTTAGTTCTAAATATCCCGCAATTTAGTGAGTTTTGAGACCAGGTCTAGAGACTTTTGTTTTCTTAAGGTAAAAGCACTGTTTAAAAGTTAAATTAAAAGAAAACTCTGTCTGCATTTGCCTCTGGAAGTTGTCTTTGCTGACTGTCAGTAAGAGCTGGATTATACTCGCCAGATGCTGTTTTTACCTTTCAAGAGCCAATAAATCTAACAATATTTTTTGTTTAATTTACCTAAAATGACAAACAAAAAATTCAAGATGCATTCTGACATTTTTTTTTTTTATTTCTTGTACAGCTTTCTATAGCCTAACATCTAGCATCTACGTTAGGATTTACAAAATTAATTTGATTAACTTGTTACATACAGTTCCGCTACCTAGCTAAGATAAGTGATATTGTGGCTTAAAGTTTGAGAACTGTTGTTTTTAAGTACAGGCGTTTTATTAAAAATAATAAAGTAGGTACTTGACTCCATCTGCATTAAATTTCAATTAAAACTAATATTAGTTACGTAAGCCCTTATCTAACTCACCATCACTATTTGACTACTGTTCTACTGCTAACTATAGTATAATAGTGGTGTCTGAGGAGAGATCTTTGCGATCCACGTCCTCTGCAAATTATTAATGGTGACCTTGTCCATCATATGAGATCGATTTCTCACATCGAAATATTGTATACAAAAAGGTATTGCAAATAAGTTCACATTAATAAACTCTTTATACTTCGTTGAGTGCTCAACAACTTGACAAAGACTAATTTTTTTATTATTATTATTTTTATTTTTATTTTTTTTTCCCCCAGGAGGGATGAGAGGGGACGGTTTTTCGTAGGTTCACTGGTCTTGCCTAAGTCTGCAATGTATTTCCCTCATGCTTTACTTTTCTAACTGGCGTCTTGGTTCATAATATGCATTCATGAACAGACTGTATTGTTCTGCACCGAATGCTTTCCACCCCAACAACATGGTTTCAATTTTCCATCGCATGTAAACGAATTTCACTCTAGATGTGCTGCAAAGGAATGGTTATACCAACTACGCAATTATAGTAATTCGTGATATAATTACGGTAACAAATTGGTTAAATGAATATTTTTAGTTTTCCACTTTCTGTTTCGTTAACGAGAACTGATAATTTAGTATCCCAGATTAGATGCATTCTCGACAAAACTCAATAGTACTTTGGGCTCATCTGTTTCGATGAGGTTCTATTGAGTTATCTTATCTATATATATATTAAATTAATATACAATCCATTGATTTCAGATTATCTAACACTTTTTTCACGCTAATTATGTCTTATCTCACTGGAGTTAAACGCGTTATCTGCAGTGGGAAATACAAGGGGTGAACAAATGAAAAGGTACGAAACGACACGATGGGTACAAATGTAGACTTTATTCAAAATATACACCATAGGCCTGAGCACAACGACCCCACTGATGAACAAGGCGCATGATTCCTTGTTCCCAGAATTCCTGTGGCCGTGACGAGACACAGTCCTTCACAGCGTCCTTGAGTACGTCGTCCGAGTTGAAGCGCTTCCCTTTCAGGTGTTTCTTCAGTGGACCAAACACGTGTAAATCGCATGGCGACATGTCCGGACTGTAGGGCGGATGGTCCCACTTGAACTTGGCCAGTTCCATGTGTGTGACTCTGGAGATGTGTGGACGCGCGTTATCATGGAGCAGAACTACACCCTCCGTGAGCAGTCTCGCTACGTTCTCCCATGGCGGAATATGCAAATATTTAACTGTTACGTTTTTACACCGTTTCGTACCTTTTCATTTGATCACTCCTTGTACTACTCATAGGTCTATGAACGGCTTCACCGTCAGGCGTAAATTCCAACGACAACAATTTTTCAATATTCACTGGTGTCAAGCCCGGTGGTGTCGTTTCGACAGCTGACTCTGCAGTCTTCATCAGCTGGTTGCAAGCCTGCTGTTGCCCAGTCCAGGCAGTAACAGCAGACTTACAACAACAGTTTTTGATTTCCAAATAAAATTTTCATTATATTCTATTGCAAAGAAAGGATAGAGAAGATCTGTCAAATATATCCCGAAGATTAACGTGTCAGATTGTTGTTTGCTCTTCAGCAACAGGTATGGACACAGCTTCCACATGAGGGCTCCTCTGATGTGCGTTGCTGTGGTAGATGATGAGTTGTTTGCGTGACCGAAAAGTGGCCTTATGCACACTCTGTTCTTGAATTAAAGAAAACCGCTTCTGTGTCTCATCTGATGGTCTGGCAGTTTTGTTAATAAATTATTTTCTGTGTAAAAAGCCGAAGTTGAGACAGTTTCAATTTAGTTCTTGACTAACTAAATTAAAAAACTTATTTAGTTATTTATTTCTGTACCAAGTTCTTCCCGCTGCTTCGCTCGCGCGTACCTTGGTATGCGTAGTAATGCGATTGGCTTGTGTTTTTCTTCTCGTAGCAAAGTGTAATCATTTAAAATAACTCCACAATTTCATTGCTGTTATTGGAATGTCAACTTATGAAGTAGTGCTTCCATGTATACTAACGCACTGTATTTCAGAAAAATAAATAAATAAATAACCAAAGTTATGTTATCAGTAAACAATATTAACAGAATCCAAAGGGTGGAGTGTTCATTTCTGTTGTTGCGTGATCTTTGGAGGGTAAAGGAGTGTACATCTGAGATGCAGGGTGATCTAAGGCACCTCGATATTCTCGTCACGAACGAATTATCAATGCTTACTCCGTTTCCCAGTTACTTAGAATCATAAGATATAGCGGACATTTTAAACTTTACCATAAGCTTTCAAACTGTGCAATCCCTATCCAAATTGGTGAGGTAGTTTTTGCGTGATGCCTGGGAAGAGAGACGCAGTCCGCTTACGAATTTGTACTAGTATCGAGAAGTCGCCGTATTTTCTGGGTAGTCCCCCTTCCTGGCCGTCATCTGATGTCTAGATATCAGTGGTGTGTGGTTTTAGTGCCACGTCCTTGCGGGAAAGTGGACCACGCGCGGTGCGAGACTGAAGGCGAAGGGGCGGGGTTTAGTGTCAAGGTCGCACGCGGAAAAGTGATCTATCGTCAGCTGCACACAACCTGTAACGAACCGACCTGTAAGGCGAGCTGAACGGAACGTCATATTTCCCGCTGCGCCTGGGTGTGTCACTGAAGCAGTCTCGAGCAATTCAGTAACAACCCCAGGCTCTGCTTGTTATGTTTCGCCATAGAAAACTTGAGCACTTTATTTTTTTGTTCAGTATGCGAACTAGTTTGATGTAATGCTCAATTCCTTTCCACCGTGAGTCAACCTCAACCCACGCGTTGCTCTCGCGTTGATTCACCGTAGAGGTGTCCGACGTTGACACCGGGTCCTAGTAGTGGAGGAGATATGAGGTGGTTGTGCACAGTGTCTGATCTCCAGAATGCGCGCCACTGTCCAAACCTCTTCGCGGTGCGTATAGACACGACACTGTTTCATCTTCAATTCACAGTACAAACAACACACGACAGTGATATCTATATACTGCTAATTGCCTTACGCCTCCTCGACGTCGAGACCATTACAAGCGGGAAAGGTCTGGGTACAAGGAACGGGAAGGAATTCGGCCATGGCCTTTTAAAGGAAGCATCCCGGTATCGACCTAGAGTGATTTAGAGAAACTATGGGAGCGTGCACAAACTACGCTGAGCTACCTGGGGGGAGGGGGAGTTAAAATGAGGAACAGAACTCACAACAGCATGTGAATATTTATTTTTCTCAGTTAATTATCTCCGTATGTAATTTACGATAGTCTGACAGGAGAAAAAATTACAAAATGTCTTCTGGAATCAAAAGGGAAAAAAAGCTACGTGCTCGTGGGGGGGAGAGGGGTAGAAGCAAAACCCACTTACGGCTACGTGGGGAGGAGGGGGGGGGAGGTTCACAGGAGGCCAAAATGCAGCTACGTGGTTAATGGACGCTCCCCATGGAAAACCCATATCTGGATACCCGGAGGGGGATTCGAACCCGAGCCCTTCCGATCGAATGCGAGGTCAGAGCTTTATCGCTCACCTACCACGCTCGGTCGCTATACATCACAGTCATCCATAAAAAAACTTTTAATACTCATAAAGACATCTCCATCACTGGGGAACGCCACGAAAAACCACCATTGCTTAAATTTCAACAAAAAAAAAAAAAGTTCCCACCAACCTAACGCTTGAGGAGTAAAAGGAAATATTCTAATCTATTTATTCTTCTAGAATTCTCTTACCCAGGGACAAAGTCAGCCGTGCCAGATCGTTGGAACAACAACGTACTGTACCATTGCGGCTACGTTCTGAGACTATAAACCTGTGTAAACTAAAGCGATTTCGTATTAGCTGCGGCTAGAATACCAGTTGCTGCTGACACCGCAGTTCATTTTCCCCAGTAACCCTAGCAATGCTAAGTCAACAGGGTCTTGTGTTAGAAGACTGTTGGCTAACATCCATACCGTTAGCTGATCGTGTTTGATTAAACGTTTACCAACTCTTATGGTGTTCTACATAAATGTTATGTGGGTGTATAATACTACGCTGGAATTACATGAATGAGCCAACAACAATTTGGTATCCTACATTGTGATACCGCGTTCAAAATAGTTGTACGGGTGACGAGCAGAGTAGATTTTTTTCTTCTTTTTAGAAAATTTTCTTTTGATATTTGTTGGTACTCACCCGGCTCAAGAATTGCCTGTAACAAATTGTCTCGTAACAAATTAAATTTTGTCTTACTTGAGTCGTTTCTTGCTAGTTCTTTCAAAGTGTTTTTAACTTTCAACGTCATTACGCCAATGCAGCATATACACAACTAACGCATGGATTGTATCCAGAAGTATCCGTTAGAAATTTCTATATTAACAAAAGAAATTTTCCGTATCACGTGACGTGCCATGTCGTTCAGCTTTTTCCCGCCAGGGTGACACAGTTGCGCGTACAGCAGAGGTGGATTACGTGAACATTTCTGACTGTCACATCTGGGAGGTCGGAGGAACCTTCCCATAGCACGACGCGGACTTATTGTTTTGTAATGTATACATAATCCTCTTTAAAACTATTTGCGTAAACGTTAAAAAACGAAGAGTTGATCGTGTAAGCTCTTGTGTAAAAGCAGCAGCCGGTAACTGCAACCACAGCCTGAAGTAGTGAAAATCCCCGCGCGCGATTCCTGACCTTCATTCGAACTTTAATGTGTTCCCGTGTCGTTTTAAATGGCTGAAACAAACAACTCTCTGACAACAGGTGTATAGATACGGAACCAACAAGCGTACACAATAAATGAATCCTTATTTGTCTTCATCGTTTACTTATAGCTGAGATAAGAGTGATTGCCTAATTGCCTTGCATCCAGGGTCTAAACAATGCCCAGGTGAATCGCGAACTACACACAAATAGCTGGCTAAACACAAGAAACAAATATAATAATTAAAATACGGTAGTCGACAATATGTTTTATATTGGAACATACACCACTTGCAACAAAATCTTATTTAGTCATACATTAAGAAAATATCGAATTTCTTCAGTTATATGCCCGTAGACCTGTTTATTTCCTTTACTTGCTTGGGTTTCAGAATTTCAAACAACATCGTTATCTGTATTAATAAAATATTTGGGTGTATTAATTTTTCACATGTTTCTGTTTAGTAGATGCAACCGAACCTGAAACATCCTTGAATATTACACGTTTGCTTTTGAATGGATGCTTGTGAACATTGCAGGGATTGGCTTGAAGTTCTTACCGGCGCAGGCGCGGGCGTACTGTTTGTACAAATCTTGACGAGTGTCCAGTCGGATTGTCTCTTCAGCTCATGACGTTTCGACAGGTGCCTCTGCTGTCTTTATCAGGTGAAATAGTAGATCGAAATGAATTATGCGTTCCCATCGCGACATTAATCACGAGACAATCGGAGATGGCGTCGTGGTATCCCGCACACCTCACTTCAATCAACTATTTCACTTGCTGAAGACACCGGAGGCATCTGTTGAGGCGTGATAGGTTGAAGCTATTATCCGTTATTACTATATCAAAATGGAAGCTATAGCAGTCACACTATCAACCACTGTCAAACCGTGAGGCAGACAGAAGTTAATTTTGGTTTAGTTTAAGTAGCACTGACTCATTACAGTTTAATGAAGTTCTTTCTTGCTCTATGAATTTCACTCTGGGGCGTGGCCTTAGTGAGGACGTGGTTTCAAATTTCTGCAATTTTTTTTTCTTATGGCTTTACGGCTTGTCGAGTTCATTAGGGGCGTGAAAGGATTGGGGCTAGGAAGGTATTCGACCATGGCCTTTTATAGGAAGCAATCGCCTAGAGTGATTCGGGGAAACCATGGAAAACCCGAATCTGGATGCCCGGACGGGAATTCGAACCCGCGTCCTCCCGAATGCGAGGCCAGAGCGTTAACCACTCACCCACCACGCTCGGTCAAATGTCCGCCCAGTCTTCAGATTTCTGTTTTCGTGAAATCGCTCTATGGAATGCTGGGATTGTTCATTCAGAAGACCACGGTCGATTTCCTTCTCGGTCCTTTTCCACATCCTCTCCCAACTATAGTGACGTCGACATCGATAAAGATATAAAGCATATATGGGCAATCCCCGGCCCTCCCGCCGGATCCGGCCCTCCACCAGCTTCAATCCGGCCCGCGAGAGGTTCAGGAATTTCAGATACAGAACATAGCTTTCCGAAGAAAAATATCCAAAAGCTGACAGTTTTCCGCATGAAAAATAATTTACACATTCAGAAGCACGTATAAATGTGAGCAGCTTCTTTCAATCATGAAAATTAATAAAAATAAGCATCGTACTCGGTTTAGAGCATAGTTGGCCAACCCGCGGCCGCCTTGAAGATTTTTTCGCCCCTCATGATTCATCACACTTTTTAAAATTATATTTAGTTTATAATTGCATATGTAGTGAAAACCAATGTATTTTTAAAAAAATACATTATTTTGCACCCATTTATTTCAAAATTAACTGTCAAAATTATGAGAAAAAAATTTCTTTTATTTTAAAATAATATTATTGCGAATATATGACAGATATTGCCTGTTTATTCGTGGAATAATTATGTTATATTCTGCGAACTCATAATACGCGCGCATCTCGGAACATCTCATATACAGTATATAATTTTATATGCGGCCCGCGGAGTTATGACGCATTTCCAAAGTGGCCCGCAAGACCATTTGGGTTGCCCACCCCTGATATAAAGCAATTAGCTGAAAAAAGTAAAGATAATCTATGAATGCATGTGTGTACTGGCTTCCAGTTGTATGTTCCTAGCAGTAGCGAGTTAGCTGAGATATGCTTTGTTTGTTGCAGGAGTCATGTCGGACGGCAACCACGTTCAGGCGACCATGTTCCTGGCTCCTCTGGTCCTCTCCGACAACCGCCGACAACAGCAGGTGAGTTAGCGCCAGGTCGATAACAAGGCGGGCTATGCAACACACATGTCTACTGGCGCGTGGGCTCCATCAAACTGATCTGTACGTCGCTTATGTTTGTAGCGGCAATCAGTGCCAATTATATCCCACCAACTGAGATCCACATTCATAATCTCTCCTAACCCATGTTCCCGATTT
This sequence comes from Vandiemenella viatica, assembly GCA_031002005.1. Lineage (NCBI taxonomy): Eukaryota > Metazoa > Arthropoda > Insecta > Orthoptera > Morabidae > Vandiemenella > Vandiemenella viatica. The sequence continues at coordinate 22,980 of JARYHS010002891.1, forward strand.
ACAAGCAACGTTTTTCCCTGGCAGATAATCCACTTGTGATTGGATATCAAAGACCGTATCAATTTGAAGTACAAATAATTAGTCTACGTATCTAACTACCTACTCCTGGGGCTCCAGCCAAATCGCGTACGTAATACAGAATCAGCCAGAGACTGTTTGAAGCGATCGCAGTGGAACAGGCAGGCTTCCGACCAGGACGAAGCTGTGTAGATCAAGTTCTTTCTCTAACTACCTATATTGAAGCAGGAATCCAAAGGAAACTAAAAACTTCAGCTGCATTTATCGACCTCTCACCGGCTTACGACACAGTGTGGAGAGAGGGCATGATGTATACATTTCTTCGTGTAATTCCCTGCAAACTTATTGCACGCCTGTTAGACAACATGCTTAGTGACCGGGTGTTCCAGGTTGTCATGGGCAGTGATATCAGCTCTCAGAGGAAACTTAAGAACGGACTACCGCAGGGATCAGTGCTTGCTCCATTCCTTTTCAGCCTATATATCGCAGACATGCCGAAAACAAGATCAAAAAACTTTGGTTATGCCGACGACTGGGTTCTCGCCACGAGGTGCAGCTCAATCGAAACGTCTGAAGAAATCCTAACAGAAGACCTGGAAACAATGGTAAAATATTTCCGTAGGTGGCAACTCCAATCCAATGCTTCTAAAACAGAGGTTACCTGCTTCCATCTAAATAGCAAACTCGCTAGAAGGGGACTTAACATACGGTTCGAAGAAACCATTCTTACCCAAAATAAGACACCAAAGTACCTGGGTGATACCCTTGACCGAACATTGTCCTTTAATGCACGTCTAACGAAAATGACTGAGAAGCTAAAAACAAGAAACAATATCATTCAAAAACTATATGGTACCTCCTGGGGTGCATCGGCCTCCACTTTCCGCTCCTCTGCTCTGGGTCTTGTCTTTTCGGCTGCCGAGTACTGTGCCCCGGTCTGGTTGAATAGCCCGCACGTGAGAAAAGTGGACACTCAACTTAATAACGCTATGCGTATGGTTGCAGGCGTGATCAAGACAACTCCCACAAGATGGCTCTCGATACTGAGCCACATACCACCACCTAACCTGCGACGGATAAATGCTCTTACACGTGAGTACAAGAGAATAAAGGACAACAGAAACTTACCGATATTAAGGATGCCAACATCAGCAGGATTCGCTCCAGAAAACCGCCAGTGAAATCGGCAAGGGATGCTATTGGTGAAGATTTTAACATCACCAAAGCTTGGATGCAGGAGTGGACTGTACACCAAAACAGCAGCTTACCTTGCATCACACAAAAGTCACCAGGTTTTGATTTACCTCGTAAAACTTGGTCCACACTCAACAGTCAGAACTCGGCATGGCAGATGCGCACACTCTCTATACCAGTGGGGCAAGCAACCATCCCCCTTATGCGAATGCGGAGAGATTCAGACTATTGGTCATATTATTGAAGAATGTCCTATAAGATCTTACAGTGGTGATCCTGTAGAGTTCCTGCTGGCAACTCAGGAATTGATAAACTATATTAATAAACTAGATATAAGTATTTAATCTTTAAAAGTTGCAGTGTACATATTTTATCAATGTTCTTAAAAGTGTCTGAATTGCCATACGATCAATAAATAATAGTGATTTGAAAAATTAATAATAGATCCTCCGCTTAATATAAACTACCAAATTGGAGAGCATAGGTTAGAATTTGACAAACAGGTAACAAACGCTAGCGCTACACTCACATTACGGATTGCAGTATAGTCTTATAATTTGGATATATCAGATAGGAAAATGATTATAAACGCCTACACGCGTTAAAAAAAAAGTTGTAAACGAATAATGTTGAACCATCTAGTCATTTAAACAAAGTGACGTGTTATCTCGATATCATATTGATATAAAGAAAATGTTTGGAGAACCTTCAGATGTATTCGGAACAATAAATAGAAATTTAAAAAAAAAAATATGGAAGGAAACTGGTTGAAGCTTAGTAATACAATGGCCTTACCTGAGAGTTGAGTCACTTATGTGGTTATTCCGCTGTGACTGAATTAGCCTCGGAAGATAGCGCGCCTGTTGCTGCCGATCAACCTGTTACATCGATCGCAGTTAATTGCTGCAGCCAGACAGGTTTTGTTTCCATCGAAGCTCAATTAATGGTGGCTGTGATTAAGTGGTTGCGGCAGGTTGCAAAAGTTAACTACCGCGACAAGTCACTGATTACTGTAACCTTCATCTTTTATTGGTATTGTATGTACGACACGTCGAAACAGAACGTCACCAAACACTTTATACAAAGCACCGAATGATATAGTAGCTTATCACACGTGATGTGTCGCGTCATAGAGCAGACTAGATGTCTAATCAACTCATGGCGCTCCAAGCGTACCATGTGAGAGGGCGTACAGTTGAGAGCCTCTCTACGATATGCAACAACATACTAATTAGTATAACATTTCAATCGGCCGGAGTAAATTGTTTTCATGTTCCCTAGAGTGTCGCTTACAGACACTCAATGCCGAAGTTTCGGCTTGGTTTTTCCGTGTCGTTCTTGTGCAAAACCGCACATAGATGCGCTTTACGTACTAGGAGAAGTCGTCGGCCGTCAGTACCAGGATACAGCTTCACCCTGGCCGCGTAAAAACTAACAACCCAACAGTCCTAACATACTTAATAAAAAATAGCAGTTATGAATACTAATTACCACGGTACTGAAATGTTACTTTGTTTTGTTACTTATGGCTTTACGCCTTGTCGACGCCGAGGTCATTAGAGGCGGGTTGGGACTGGGGACAACGAACTAGAAGGAATTCGGCCATGGCCTTTTGAAGGAAGCATCCCGGCATTCACCTGGATAGATTTGTGAAACCATGGAAAACCAAAATCTGGATGCGCGGACGGGGATTCGAACCGCCGTCCTCCCGAATGCGAGGCCAGAGCGTTAACCACTCACCCACCACGCTCGGTGAGATGTTACTAAATGATCGGAAAATTGTTAGAAGTTTCTTAAAAGTGCTATAAATGAAATAAACAACTGAAATGATTTAGAAACAAGATTAAACAGACGCTCGTGTTCTCCCATAATTACCGATCGTGGTGTGTGAGCGGTGACGTTTTGGCCTCGCATTCGGGAGGATGCGGGTTCGAATCCCCGTCCGGCCATCCAGATTTAGGTTTTCCATGGTTTTCCAAAATCACTCCAGCCGAATGCCGGGTTGCCTCCTTCAAAAGGCCAAGGCCGAATTTCTTCCCGTTCCTTGTCCACAGTCCTTCCCACCACTAATAACCTCGCCGTCTACAAGGCGTATAGTCATATGCAGAAAGAAAAATCCCCCGTAAGTGGGTACTTTTAAAGTGATTTCTAGTGGGCTGTAAAGGTATTTCACTGATTGGAACTTGCAGCCCTGATTCGTGAAAGTAAACCAAGCAAAAGAGAAATGGAATACAGGTTGCGGAAACCTTCGAATGTTTCGTTAAGAAGAGACAAAGACTGATGGCATAAGAGAGGTGGAAATGCTTAGTATTAACGAAAAAGAGGAAATAAACTGCTTAGACCAGCTTAATACAGTAAAGAAGTAGAGGTTTCCAAGAAAACCAGTTTAATATAAGTGAAAACGGAAAAATGTGTTCCTAGAGTTGAACAAAAGGTGTTGCTCGCAACAGATCAATGCACGAAATGAAGAATGAAGCTAATCCCTCGTGGGTATTGTGATTTATGTCATGGGACACCTGGTATCGCAGTTTAAGGCAGACGGTACAGGTCCTCTGTCTGCTGAGTTACCCTCTGCTTTACCCGCAAATTAAAGCAGTCTGAATCTGTGAGGCTCGTAATAAGTGGTAACTAGTGGTGGGGACATACCCTTCCCTTCCACTGCTACCAGTTAGCTCTCACCGCCATATTATCCAACGAGTCCTCTAGTCCGCAGGCAAAATACTAAAAGTTAAACATTCCATAACAAAAAATAAGTTAGTAAAAATTGTCCTCATAAAATGGATACAGTACTAGTAGTGTATAAGGCTATAAGATGGTATAAGGCATAATCAGTATTAATAAAACTTTGTAAAAGCTGGATATTTTTTTCTAATACCAGGCAAACACCTGGTATTTCCAGGATACGAGGATATGACTGCACTGTTACTGTGATAAAATACGTTTCCGGCTGACATCAAAGAGATTGGGGTTCCTTTAAAGATTAAGTTGATGACAGTTCTTCGAGGGTCTTATTGGAGGATTAGGTCTTAACTGACCGCAGTATGAAGCGATTACAATTGACAGGGTTGGTTAATGACATACACATACGTAAAAAGTTAGTGATCTGAAGAAGTAGCGTTTGAACAGTCAGCGAGTGCAGTAGCGTATTTTGTTGTTGTTTTTTATCTGTAGTGGTGTGGGTATTTGAATAGTGTAATCTCTGAGTGTTTACATTTTGTAGACAGTACTAGTTAGTAGCGTTTAGTAGCGTATTTTATTGTTATATTTTATCTGTAGTGGTGTGGGGATTTGATTAATGCAATCTCCAAGTGTATATATTTTGTAGGAAGTACAGGTTATTTCGAGTTTCTGTTCCTTTTTTCTGTACTTTTTTTGTTTCCTTTCTTTTTGCGTTTTTCAAAAGCAGTATGTCTAGGGACTATGATTGCTGTGTGCAGACGCGAGCTGAGGTGGCTGATCTGCGCGCTCAGCTTGCAGCTGTGTTAGCGAAAGTTACGCAGCTGGAAGCTGCCGTAAAAGGCTGCAGCAGATGTGATGTTGGGGAAACTGATATAGCCAAGCCTATCACAGATTCTCCCATATCGACTGTCGTAACTGCAACCCAGGATGAAGTGTTGGATGCTGTGCCGCAGTCGCCTGTTGGTGACTGGCGTATTGCTTATAGACTTCGAAGCCGCACACGGGGGCAGTCGAACAGGCTTAAAGGCCAAGACGCTGAACTTGTTCGTCTGTCCAACCGGTTTGATGTATTGTTCGGAGGCTGACTCAGTCCCACAATTGTCATCCTGCGAGTTGACGGCCCCCCAGCCCGCCAGGTCTGAGCAAACGCAGAAGGGCATTCTGGTAGTTGGGAGCTCTAATGTTAGGCGGTTATTAGAGCCCCCTTAGGGAAATGGCGGATTCCTCGGGGAAGAAATCCAACGTCCATTCAGTGTGTATTCCGGGTGGCCTGATCCGAGATGTGGAACAGGCCATCCCGGAGGCCATAGAGGGGACGTGGTGTAGCCAACTACAGATTGTGGCTCATGTCGGCACCAATGATGCCTGTCGCCTTGGGTCGGAGGTTATCCTCTCTTCCTTCCGGCGGCTGGCTGAAAGGGTGAACTCTGGG
>JARYHS010002898.1:0-16210 GCA_031002005.1 Vandiemenella viatica
GATACGATTCTACTACCAAACACAAACACCAATGCTCTATGCTATGTAGTTGTGGCAGTAAAGTGACATATGTGGAGACGGTCGAAATACGAAAATATCCTTTGTCGGCCACTTACAACCACCATATACCACAGTACCACAGTTTCTGAAATTCGGCCGCTGTTGTGATCGAAAGGTGACTCTGTGCTACTACTACACACAACGCCAGTTATCTGTGATCTGTAGTTTTCGCTGAAAAGTGAAACACCATGACACTTTTATCTTTGGCAGAAGTATGAAATGCCACAGTCGACCAATTTCAACCCACATTTCTCAAACACCCCATAGTACCGACATCTAACAACCATAGTGCACTACATGAGATACGATTCTACTACCAAACACAAACACCAATGCTCTATGCTATGTAGTTGTGGCAGAAATAGTCACATATGCGGAGACGTCGAAATACGAAAATATCTTGGACGGCCACTTAAATCACCATATCTACCACAGTACCACAGTTTCTGAAATTCGGCCGCTGTTGTAATCGAAAGGTGACTCTTTGTACTACTACACACAACGCCAGTTATCTGTTAATCTGTAGTTTTCGCTGAAAAGTGATAACATCATGACACCTTTGCTTTGGCAGAAGTATGAAATTGCCACAGGTCGACCACTTTCAACCCCCATTTCTCCCACACCCCCACAGCTACCGACATCTAACAACCATAGTGCACTACATGAGATACGATTCTACTACCAAACACAAACACCATGCTCATGCTATGTAGTTGTGGCAGTAAAGTGACATATGTGGAGACTGTCGAAATACGAAAATTCCTTAGTCGGCCAATAAACACACCATATCTACCACAGTACCACAGTTTCTCAAATTCGGCCGCTGTTGTGATCAAAATGTGACCTTGCTACTACTACACCCAAACGCAGTTATCTGTGATCTGTAGTTTTCGCTGAAAAGTGATACACCATCACACTTTTGTCTTTGGCAGAAGTATGAAATGCCACAGGTCGACCACTTTCAACCCCAATTTCTCCCACACCCCACAGCTACCGACATCTAACAAACCATAGTGCACTACATGAGATACGATTCTACTACCAAACACAAACACAATGCTCTGCTATGTAGTTGTGGCAGTAAAGTGACATATGTGGAGCGGTCGAAATACGAAAATATCCTTTGTCGGCCCATTACAACCACCAATCTACCACAGTACCACAGTTTCTGAAATTTCGGCCGCTGTTGTGATCGAAAGGTGACTCTGTGCTACTACTACACACAAAGCCAGTTATCTTGATCTGTAGTTTTCGCTGAAAGTGAAACACCATGACACTTTTATCTTTGGCAGAAGTATGAAATTGCCACAGGTCGACCAATTTCAACCCCATTCTCAAACACCCCCTAGCTACCGACATCTAACAACCATAGTGCACTACATGAGATACGAATTCTACTACCAAAACACAAACACCAATGCTCATGCTATGTAGTTGTGGCAGAAAAAGTCACATATGCGGAGACAGTCAAAATACGAAAATATCCTTGGACGGACATTACAATCACCATATCTACCACAGTACCATTGTTTCTGAAATTCGGCCGCTGTTGTAATCGAAAGGTGACTCTCCCTACTACAAACACACAAACGCCAGTTATCTGTGATCTGTAGTTTTCGCTAAAAAGTGATACACCATGACACTTTTGTCTTTGGCAGAAGTATGAAATTGCCACAGGTCGACCACTTTCAACCCATTTCTCCCACACCCACAGCTACGACATCTAAACAACCTAGTGCACTACATGAGATACGATTCTACTACCAAACACAAACACCAATGCTCTATGCTATGTAGTTGTGGCAGTAAAGTGACATATGTGGAGACAGTCGAAATACGAAAAATCCTTGGACGGCCACTTACAATCACCAATCTACCACAGTACCACAGTTTCTGAAATTCGGCCGCTGTTGTAATCGAAAGGTGACTGTGTGCTACTACTACACACAAACGCCAGTTATCTGTGATCTGTAGTTTTCGCTTAAAAGTGATACGCCATGACACTTTTGTCTTTGGCAGAATTATGAAATTGCTACAGATCGACCAATTTCAAACCCCCATTTCTCCCACACACCCCATAGCTACCGACATCTAACAAACCATAGTGCACTACATGAGATATGATTTACTACCAAACACAAACACCAATGCTCTATGCTATGTAGTTGTGGCAGAAAAAGTGACATATGCGGAGACAGTCGAAATACGAAAATATCCATTGTCGGCCACTTACAACCCCCATATCTACACAGTACCACAGTTTCTGAAATTCGGCCGCTGTTGTGATCGAGAGGTGACTGTGTGCTACTACTACACACAAACGCCAGTTATCTGTGATCTGTAGTTTTCGCTTAAAAGTGATACACCATGACACTTTTGTCTTTGGCAGAAGTATGAAATTGCCACAGGTCGACCACTTTCAACCCCCATTTCTCCCACACCCCCACAGCTACCGACATCTAACAACCATAGTGCACTACATGAGATACGATTCTACTACCAAACACAAACACCAATGCTCTATGCTACGTAGTTGTGGCAGTAAAGTGACATATGTGGAGACGGTCGAAATACGAAAATATCCTTAGTCGGCCACTTACAACCACCACATCTAACACAGTACCACAGTTTCTGAAATTCGGCCGCTGTTGTGATCGAGAGGTGACTGTGTGCTACTACTACACACAAACGCCAGTTATCTGTGATCTGTAGTTTTCGCTGAAAAGTGATACACCATGACACTTTTGTCTTTGGCAGAAGTATGAAATTGCCACAGGTCGACCACTTTCAACCCCCATTTCTCCCACACCCCCACAGCTACCGACATCTAACAACCATAGTGCACTACATGAGATACGATTCTACTACCAAACACAAACACCAATGCTCTATGCTACGTAGTTGTGGCAGTAAAGTGACATATGTGGAGACGGTCGAAATACGAAAATATCCTTAGTCGGCCACTTACAACCACCACATCTAACACAGTACCACAGTTTCTGAAATTCGGCCGCGTTGTGATCGAAAGGTGACTCTGTGCTACTACTACACACAAACGCCAGTTATCTGTGATCTATAGTTTTCGCTGAAAAGTGATACACCATGACACTTTTGTCTTTGGCAGAAGTATGAAATTGCCACAGGTCGACCACTTTCAACCCCCATATCTCCACACCCCCATAGCTACCGACATCTAACAACCATAGTGCACGACAGGAATGACGATTCTACTACCATACACAAACACCAAAGGTCTATTTATGTAGTTGTGGCAGGAAAGAGAAGTATATGGAGATACGAATTTTTGGTCGAAATATGAAATGGCCCTGCACTGACAACTTTATCATTTATCTCCCACATCCCCACAGCTATCGGCATTCGGCCAACGTTTTGCACGACAGGAAACTCCATGCTACTTCCACCACAAACATCAGTGATCTGTGCTAGGTAGTGGTGGCTGAAAACTGAATATATGAAAAAACACGTCTATTTTATATATATATAAGATTTCGTTGATCTTTCGATCGGTGTGGCATGGGCGTCTGTGGACAGGACTCTCAATCCCTTCTGCCTGCCCTACAAGAGACAGCATGAATTAATATTTAACGTAAATACTGTAACATCAGTCATCGGGTTTGTCTGATCGAAATTCTTTTAAAACTAGGTTTCTTCGTGCGCGCACTGAAACCGTCGTGAAATTAATAGATTTATACCGTATCAAAATCGCTCAATAATCTTTCAAGGGGATAAAGTACTCATAATGAAGAACAACTTTTACTATAAGATCAACTTGGAAATCGAGAAAAAAACTGTTCTGTTTCATACATTTTTGTCGAGTAAGGTTTCTTTTTTTTCGAGAATTCGAAATTGATCTCCTAATAAAAGAAATGATGTTCATATTTATTGATGAATATTATTTTAACCCCTTAAAGGATTAACCACGAAGAGTAATAATAATAATAATGATTTATAGCTATAAATAATGTACAAAGATGGCCGCGAAAGTCTTAAGAATCATAATATTTAATAATAATATTTAATTAAATTGCAATGGAGCGCACACTACGGTGGCAATCTCCTACACATTTGCCCTCTGCAAATTTTAACTTTAAATTCTTTCAACGTTTTTGGTAAATTATTCATCACTTCCCTTGACAACCCATTCCAATTCCTGACACCTGTAATGTCCCTTGGTGACGGGAAATTTATTTGTGTGAATTACACGTTTCTTTGGCATCGGCGAGAGCCAGGTGACTCATACCTGCGCTGAAAGACCGAACGATTTATGGCAGGCCATAAAGTTAAAAGCTTTATGCATTCAATGAAATTCAAAGGACAGTATAGGGACTGTGCCGAAATGAGGATTTCCTGCTACAGTAGAAAGTTGAAACTAGAGAAAAGATGCTTCGGAGAAAAAGTCAGGTTGCGGAACACCTCTGTTGGGAACCAGCGAATCAATCTGTGTTACGAACTTTTAGAAACCATAAGTTTTTTATGTTGCATGAGGAGCGCCAATGGAGATAGTGGACGACCCGCCAAACGCTGCCACTCGCTGAAATTTCCCGCGTCTGCTAAAACTCGGGAGCTTGCAAGTTTTCAACGGAGCGAACAAGCGGGGGAGAAGACATTCTGTTTCTGGCCAGCAAACAATCCGCACCGGCGCACCCCGGGAGATCGCCAGACAGGTCACTACCTGCGGGAGCCAACTCGCCAAGTGGACGTTACCAAGTGACCTTGTGCCCAGCTGATCAACTCATCTGCTACGGTAAAGAACGCCGACGATGTATAGACACTCTTGCGTCATTCAACCCTATGCAACGCTCTGAGATGAGAATCATGCTCTAAATTGTTCAAAAGAAACTTTTAATGTTCAGTTCTGTTCAATATACCAATCAATTTTATATTCAAAGAAAATAATAGGTGTTGTAAACCCTGCTTTCAATAACTTCCTTTCCAATCAATCAGTATATCATTTGAATAGATGAAGATTTTTGTTTTTTAATGGTATTTTAAAATTACAATTGCTTTGATTAAAAGTATTTCAGAATTGGAATGTCGCTTCTCTCGGATAGAGAACACTTCCATTCTTGGCGCCTACCCGGGATTAATTTTGCAAATTAACTTATTAATTAATGCATCTAATTATTTTATTCTAATTTTAATAACGTCATAAAACAAGACGTTACACACCCTTACCCAAAAAAGAGAATCTTCCTACACCCTTGTGACTGAAATCGAGTGCCAGATTGTGGTCATGGTCATCTGTTCCCTTCCATGCATTACTTTTAATTCTTACACAAATATCTTCCCATACCTCATCACCAATATATACGATTTGTACACTCCCATGACCCTCTTCGCCCTCCTCCTGTCTTGCAATGAATCCTATTCCAGTTCTTTTATCATATCTGTTACTGATTGCATTCTGCGGTAATTTTCAGAAACAAATCTAGCAGCCCTCTTTTGCGCCCTCTCCAACTCCTGTATTTGATACGCCAAATCTGGGTCCCATACTACACTACCATATTCAAGCAATGGTCTGACCAAAGTATTGTAACCCAATTCCTTTACTTCTCTCGTGCATCCCCTCATCACTCTATCCAAATGTACAGAAGTTTGAAATCTTTCCCAACTACCTGTTCAATGTGTTCTGCCCAGTTAAGCTTGTTATGCCAAGATATTAACATTTCAAATTTTCAACAATCAATTCTTTCCCCACCTTATATTCATAATCAGCCTTTAGTTTTTTTATTTGTATATCTAATAAGCTGACTCTTCTTTGCATTTATCTTCATCCCATGTTTACCAACCCTACTAGATATCCTGTCCAGTTCACCCTGCAGCTGTCTACCGTTTTGATCCTTTTATATAGCATTATATCATCTGCAAACAATCTAATTTCTGATAGTAAACAATCAACACAATTATTCATTAGAATAATGAATAGCAAAGGTCCCAATACGCTACTCTGTGGCAATCCCATTTTTACTTCCACTTCTTTTGATACTGCATTTCCTACCATAAATGTCTGTTTCCTACCTTTTAAAAAAATTTCTACCCAGCAAATCACTTTCTCATCCACTCCAATAGTTTTTACCTTATTTACTGCCATTTTATGGCTCACTCTGTCAAAAGCGTATGAGAGATCTAGTGCTACACTATCAATTTGGCCTCCCTTGCCCATTCCATCTGAAATATCTTGCATATACCCCACCAACTGAGATTCGCATGAATATCCTTGCCTAAAGCCATGTTACCTACTTGAAAACCACTTACGCTCCTCACACATATTTTTGATGTGGTTGCATATCAATCTCTCCATTGCTTTACCTACCTCTAATGTCAAACTGATCGGCCAATAATTTTAGATTCTGATTCTCACCCCTCCTTTATGTATCGGCACAATTATCGCACTTTTCTAGTCCTGTGGTAAGCAGCAAGTATCCATACTCATTTTAAATAACATTTCAAGATAAGGTACAATGTCACATCCGGCTATCTTTAAGATATCTGTACTAATATTATTTACGTGAGAGTGGGGACTTCCCCGGCGTATCAATGCAACAAAATCCTCTCTGGTGTCCACCCGGATAGTGGTGTAAAAACACAACGTTTCGACAGCTGGCTCTGCTGATGAGTCATCAGATGAAGACAGCAGAGTCAGCTGTCGAAACGTCGTGTTTTTACACCACTATCCGGCTGGACACCAGAGAGGATTTTGTTTAATATTATCTACACCATTCCGTTTATGATTTTTTAGCTTTCTTAGGATGAATTCCAAATTTTTTAGTATCTTCATTTTTAATCTATTGTTAAGCTTGTTCTCCAAATTACACCCTCCCGTTTCTGATTAATTGTCCCTAATGTCCTTACTAAACTAGTTACTTAAAATCTCTGCCTTTTTCAAATCCTCAGTAACTTCTTCTCCATCCTTATCTATAAGTGTCTCAGCACCCTCCCCCTCAGTTTTCTAACATAACCATAGAAATTTCTAGATGAATCAGTCAATGGTCTCTTTGCACTGACAATATGCTTCATAAACCCATCTTTATCCGCCTTCTTAGCTATTATTAAGTCCTTGTTCAGTTGTTTTAAATATTCCCTACTACCCTGCTGTCTCTTTAACTATGTTATGTTATCTTCTAACAAGTTCTTTAACCTCCTCACCTCCCTATTATAGTACAAAGGTTCTATACTTCTCTTTATTTTCTGTTTTGGAATAAATTTTTTTCTTCCCCCTTTCTTATTATCTCCTTGAACTCTTCCCACCTTGACTCTACTGTACTTGTGCCTTCCTTACATTTGCTGAACCGTTCTCTGAAATATCTCTTCAAATTATAAATCTGTGCATTTTTATAATTGTACCTATTTGCCCTTCAATTTTGGCTGCTAGTTCACTGAATCCTCTAATATCCATCTGAACTGCTCCATGATCACTTATTCCTTCGGTTACTTGATGCCCCACAAAACTACCATCGGACCTTACGTATTAGGAACTAGCTTTGTCCGGCATGCGTCTAAATGCCTCTTTTCCTTTCTTAAGTGAGTACGCATATACAAAAAAAGACACATTTACGTGTTAAAAATAAACGAAAACAATGTTTTTTTTATGAATTAAATTAATACTGAAAAATTTTATTCTACTGCTTTGAAATATTCAATATTTTTGGTCTTCCACCTTCTAAAAAAACAGTCCCATGGTTTTTATTAGGTTTTGATAGTACTTAACACACCTATGTTTAAAACAGAGCGGCGTGGTAGCTCAGTGGTTAAAGCCCTTTATTTCAAATGTTTTTTTTGTCTTGTCCTAGGTTCAGAATCCAGTGGAACCAGAAATTTTAAGAGTTTTATACGATCAATTACTTAGTATGCCCTCTTCGTTAGGATCTAACCAACCTTCAGGTTGTGGATTAAGAGGTTTTTTTTATTATATTTGTACTTTAAAATACTGTCTACAGGGTTTCTCGACTGATGGATATGAAAATTCTGATGTTTTATTCCTTTTGATCGAATTGTAGTAAAAATCCTCAATCAGCATCCACTTTGTCAGATTCCCCTACCGATTCAAAAAACGGAAAAGTTGCTTGTAGAAATTAGTATTAAGAGGGTAGAAGGAGAATAGTGAATGCAGTTTTGTAAACTAAATGTAAACATCATTTTTTCGTTGATTTTAAAACATCTGTGTACAAAGTTCCTTCAGAAGCGGATAAGAACTGTAGATTTTTAAACTTCAATTTCGAATTTCTTGGTCAGCAATCAGGCCCGTAACTACCGCCGGGGCAGCCGGGGCACTGCCCCGGGGCCTCAGAGCCCGAGGGGCCCCAAACTGATGGTTAAAAAATTATTGTATTTTAATATCTAATCTAATTTCCCATAAAATAACCAGCACATAGCTAAAAGTTAATAATAAAAAGCCATCAAAGTGCTAGAGTAAATATTTTTGCGTGTTCATATCTAAGAGCAGACAGCAGAATGTCGAATCAAATGTGTAATGTCGCTCCAAGTGCCTGCCGAGTGATAAGTGCAGGCTGGGACGTGCAGTGAGCTAGTGCTAAAATTTGGAGAATGAAAGAACCTTCTGGCGAAAAGTTCTTGATACAATCCTAAACACTTGCAACATAAAGTCCCGCATTTCATGGATCTAGTGAAAAGTTAGAATGTGGCAACAAAGGAAACTTTCTCTCGATAGTTCAGCTCATGTAAAAATATGACCTAGTACTGCAAGAATTGATTCAGCGTCCACAACCTCAGTCTGAAATTCAGAATGAACTTATAAACCTATTAGCCACAGAAATAAAAAAATAAATTACCGTTGAGCTTCAAAAATGCTTGTTTTTTTAATTGATTTTAGATACCACTCAGGACATGGCTAAAGTTGATCAGTTAAGTGAAGTTTACAGGTATGTCAAAATAGTAAATGATAAAGAAGGGAGGATATTGATATCAAAATATTTGAAACTTTTGTATCCTTTAGAGAGGTAAAAGTTCAATCCGCCCAAGGTCTTGCAGAAGAAATATTTACTTCATTGGAAGAGAAAAACTTCGCGGACAAGGGTACGACGGGGCTGCAATCATGAGTGAGGTATACAGCGTAATGAAGAAAAGCGCCACACGCATACTTTGTGCACTGCACTGCACATAACCTTAATTTACTATTAAAGGATAAGGATACTGTGGAAGGAAACCGAGTGGACTGCCAGTTTTTTGAAACTATTCAAAGTATTGCATTTTTGGTCACGGTATTTTGCTGGCAAGACTTGTAGTAAGTGTACGTCATCGAGGCTCAGACTGATTCACTGAATTCGAAAGTGACACTGAAAATTCTTAATCTAACTCACTGGGCTAGTAGGCATGAAGCAGTGTATGAACTGAAACACAGATTTTGTGACTTGTTGAAAAGCCTTACCCGCATAACTTTTATTTCCAGGAAAAGCAAGGAAAGAAATGAAGCACAGTAGCTAAAGAACAAACTTGATAATTTTGTATTGCTTTTGGTTGTTCAGTGAGTCTCTCAATCTCATATAATTCTGGTAGTTGAGTTCAGTTCATTTTTTTTTTTTGGTTAATTTTACGGAATTGTTATTACATAATGCTAGTGGCCTTGATTTGGTAATGTTCTAAAATATTTGATTTGCTGTTCACATAGGAATACAGCAGTAACATCTACTGAATTAATGACGACGGAAATATAGAACCAATAAAATTAAAAACAAATTAGGTATCCCTAAAACTTTTGCTATCCATGTAATACACAGACGGAAAAAAAAATCCCAACACCAAGAAAAAATTATTGTAGAGTAATGAAATTTGGACAATGCATTTGTCAAGTTAACATGTTTAATTGATTAAATTTTCAAGATCACAGGTTAATTTAAGCTCAAGAAAATGCATTTCAAATGTGAAATACTGTTAAATTAATAGCCGGTGTAACCTCCAGAATTTTGAATGCAAGCCTGCAAACGTGAATGCATTGTGTCATACAGGTTTCGAATGTCACTTTGTGGTATGGAGTTCCATGCTTGTTGTACTTGTGCTGTCAATACTGGGACGGTCAGTGCTGGCTGTGGATGATGCTGGAGTTGTCGTCCAATGATATCCCATACGTGTTCAATTGGAGACAGATCTGGTGATCTCGCAGGCCAAGGTAACATGTCGACACTCTGTAGAGCACGTTGCGAGACAACAGCGGTATGAGGGCGAGCGTTATCCTGTTGAAAAACTCCTCCTTGAATGCTGTTCATGAATGGCAGCACTACAGGTTGAATTACCAGACTGACGTACAAATTTGCAGTCAGTGTGTTTGGTATAACCACAAGAGTGCTCCTGCTGTCATAGGAAATTGCTCCCCAGACCATGACTCCAGGTGTAGGTCCAGTGTGTCTAGGCCGCAGACAGTTTGGTTGCAGGCGTTCCCCTGGCCTCCTTCTGACCAACACTCGGCCATCACTGGCACCAAGGCAGAACCTGCTTTCATCAGAAAACACAACAGATCTCCACTCCGTCCTCCAATGAGCTCTGGCTTGACACCACTGGAGTCGCAAACGGCGATGGCTTGTAGTCAGTGGAATGCACGCTACAGGGCGCCTGGCTCGGAGCTGTCCTTGAAGTAACCGATTTCTAACAGTTCGTTGTGTCACTGTGGTACCAACTGCAGCTCGAATTTCTGTAGTGCTGCCATTCATGAACAGCATTCAAGGGGGAGTTTTTCAACAGGATAACGCTCGCCCTCATACCGCTGTTGTCTCGCAACGTGCTCTACAGAGTGTCGACATGTTACCTTGGCCTGCGAGATCACCAGATCTGTCTCCAATTGAACACGTATGGGATATCATTGGACGACAACTCCAGCATCATCCACAGCCAGCACTGACCGTCCCAGTATTGACAGCACAAGTACAACAAGCATGGAACTCCATACCACAAAGTGACATTCGAAACCTGTATGACACAATGCATTCACGTTTGCAGGCTTGCATTCAAAATTCTGGAGGTTACACCGGCTATTATTTAACAGTATTTCACATTTGAAATGCATTTTCTTGAGCTTAAATTAACCTGTGATCTTGAAAATTTAATCAATTAAACATGTTAACTTGACAAATGCATTGTCCAAATTTCATTACTCTACAATAATTTTTTCTTGGTGTTGGGATTTTTTTTTCCGTCTGTGTATCAGTTTTATTCCTGGTCCAGGCACAATTCAGCACGATGCGTATGGAACTACTTTCACCCGCATTAATTAATACCTTCACTAACATGGCGCTTATGAAAGCAGTTTGATTGGTTTGTAAAACTGATTTCAGAGTGAATTATGCTCTAATAAAATGTGTCAGTGGGGATTCTGGTCAACTTAACCACAACCTCCACTAATATTGCTTTCGAAAATTATAGCTTCTATTACCCTCATATGAATAACGACGGGCATCACCTGTGGTACTAGTAGGAATTTATTCAGGAAAAGCTTGTAAGGAAAAATGAATAACGATCGGGTCTACTGGAGATCGCGATTCCGCCAAAATAACATTCAGTAATGACATCACTACACTGCTGTAGTCAATCGCAAGACACATTATTTTCAAGCAGTAATTCCGTTGTAGACTATCATTATTTTCAAGCAGAAATTAGGTTGTAATACATCCTGGACCGGCATAATACAGTTTAACGTACTTTGGAAAATATTTCTAGAGGATTCTTGCGTTTTACCACGGCAATTCGTGGCGGAATCGCGATATCCAGTAAACCCGATTTATTTTATTTTACTTTAAATAACGGAAAGTATAATATCAAAAATGGATAACTGCCATTTATTTGAATGATAAGTTTCGCGATTCGTACATTTCGTATAAAGTTTCCCTGAGTTTTTAATAAACTTCATTGTTCCTTATCTTCTGCCAAAAAAAATTTCTGAGGTTATGTTTTAATCCAGTACTTATAACTGATACAGGTAATATAACTTAAACTTCTCCTTTCATGATTTTTTGCATCTGGTTGTCGTAGATAAATAAAAAGCAATATGTAAATTTAAACGAATGTACTAATTTTAACTTTGTGACATATTACTGCCTCGCCTTATTTTTTTTCCTGCTCTCCGTATTTCTGATATCTCTGCTCACTGCCAGTTTGCGGCAATAATATCGTTGTTGAATTGCGAGTGTCACATTGCTTATACAGTAAATAGTCATATCCTTGATGGTTTAAATCTGATAAACAAGTTATCTTAAATCTCATTTAATTGCTAACACACGTGTCAAAATCTAAGGGTATCATTTTAATGATAGTAGGAATTTATTCTGGAAAAGCATAAAAGGAGGATCGAATAAGTCATTTTTAATGATATCTTTCGTTATATGAATACGTTTCTTTGGTTAGATTATCAGAGTATTTGGTTAGGATTTTACATAAAAAACTGCATTTTACTTTAGATCATGGAGACTATAATTTCGAAAATGGATAACAGTTATTTATTTGACTATTACATTTCGCATTACGTTTCTCCGAGTTTTCAGTAGAGTTCATTATTTCTCACCGTCTGCCAAAAAAAATCTTAGGTTATGGTTTAACCTAGTCCTTATAACTGATACAGATAAAATAGTGTAAATATTGAATCCCCTTCTTCTTACATGTATTTCTGCGTCTGACTGATACAGATCAAATAGCGTAAATATTGAATCCCCTTCTCCTTACATGCATTTCTGCGTCTAGCTGTAAATAAACGAAATGCAAGATGATGGAACGAATGTAATATGGTGGCTGTTGATTGGCGAGTGAAGGCTGGGACGTGTCCATTCTCTAGCCAATAGCAATTTTAGCTATAGACGCATACTCCAGATTAGAATTATGTATAAGAGGATTGTGTAATTTATTGTTAAGGATAACTGAAATACGTGGAAAGTTTAAAGAACTTGTTTCTGAAGCATCAGACGTTTGTAGTCGATGGGGAAGAAACAAAGAATTTCGCCAGAGCAGATTAAGGAAAACGAAAAAACACTTTAATGAGTAGATTGAAGACGAGAGATTAATAGACCCAAAATCTGGTTTCCGAATTACTGAGTTCTATCCAACGGTAGACATACTTTGTACTCAACTTGATCGCCTTTTTGAAGGGATGAAAGCTGTTCTTGACACTTATCAAGTAATACAACCTGATTTCTTAACCAATGCAAGTGAAAGTGATATTCACAAAAAGCAGTTGATTTCGTTAATACGTTTCTAAATGACGTGAGTCCAGCCTTTCCTTCACAATTGTGTTCCGGGAAAAATTCGATTCAAAACAAACTGGAAAAAATGAAGTTGCTAATTATACGAGAATAGTTAACTACAATTCGCTTTCATCAAGCTACCCAGATGTTTGAACAGCGTGCATCATATATTTGACTGTTCCTGTGACAGTATCTGAGACTGAACAGTCCTTTTCTAAGCTTAAATTGATCAAAAATTACTTGAGAAGTACAATTCCTCAAGAAAGACTCAGCAGCTTAGCTTTGCTTTCAGTTGAGAATGATTGAGCTGAACATATAAACTTTGACAAAGGAACATGAATTCGCTTCTTTGAAAGTTACGAAACATATGTTTAAGAAATAATCAAATGTAACTAATCTTTAATCTTTTCAATCTACACTACTTTCCATGCATCAGTTCCTGATTCCTTGTCTTTTAAGCAAAGTATGCATTTTAAGTAACTTAATTTACATGTATGGTAACTATATCTTTAATAATCTAACTTAAACTTTTATTTAGAAAAGTCATATTTTAAATTATCAATTAAAAGTTTTCCAATAGTTTAATCCTATTAAAAGTTAACGTTTTGAGTTCTTTTATGTTAATAACAGTGTAGCAAATATTTTACCATGTATTTTTAATGTGTGATCTTATAAATTTTTAATAAATTTTTTTTTTATTCGCCTTATTCTTTTTACAACCATACGCACTGAATATTTAATTTCCAAAACTTGTATCCTAAAAATAATTAATTTAATAATTTGTTAATTGTATAACCTAGATAAATACTTGAACATTTGGCTTAGTTAACCTTTAGTAGCTAGTTTTGTTACCATTGCATGAACCAATAGATAGAAACAAATTTTTGTCGAACTGGAATAAACCCCCATGCATATAAAAGGAACAAATATTGAGGGACCTCACTATGAAGTTTTGCCCCGGGGCCTCCAAGTTGATAGTTACGTCCCTGGTCAGCAACTGTCAAGTCGGAATCACTACAACCTCGTTTGACAGAAAATGTTATGGGGTCTAAGAATTTCACACATATATCCACTTTGGTTATTTTCCCTACAACTTTCGAGATATTTGCAAAAAGACTGAATAGTTCCAAGTGTAAATTTTTCTTAAAAGATACTGGTGGGTTTTTGTAAATCAAATGTAGGAAATATTTTTCTTATCGTTTCAAGGCAAACATGTGCAAAGTTCCAATCAAATCGGATACAAACAGTGAGTTTGTATAAAGAATATTTGCATAAATTAAGGGGGGTAGGGGGTAAAGAAGAAGAAGGGTTGGATTTTGCAAACCAAATGTTGTCAGCAATTTTCTCCTTGTTTTAAAGTAAAACAACTAACACTTTCCGAATGTGACATACTAAGCCACTGATCATCTACAACTCTTAAAATTCCTGCTTCCACCGGAAGTTGAAACCGGGTCAGTAGTGGGGGAAGGATGGCACTCGGAAGAAACAGGAAAAACCCATGACGTCACGAAGTGAGCAGCCAATCAGCGTTCAGGGTCTATGACGTCACAATATGGCGGACCTTTAGTTCCTTGACCGGCCGCGAGATGGCAGCATCTCCCAAGGGCTTAATTTCTTTGGACGCAGACATTCCACTCCCCCAGGAGAGTGAAAGCTAGCGGGGGAATTCCGCCGACTGAGGCATGTTTACACAGGATACGCGCTCTGTTTGCTATCCATCAGACGTTGCGACAGGTGTCGACTTACCCAGTCGAGGCATCGGGCGTTCGCCTTGCATCACTGTCACCAGATGGCAGCACCTAGAGGCTATAGTCACCGCTAGATGGCCTGGTGTGCTTCATATGCGTGAAATATTTCGGTACCCCCGTTTTCTGCTCTGGAATGCGGGCCTGCGTGAACACGCTCTGTTTGCTCTCCATTAGGCATTGCGAAATGTGAGCCGTGCTGGCTGGGGTTCCGTTAAGCAAGCACTTGTTTGCGCTGCGAAACATCTTGGCTACTATCTACAGCAAGTTGCAAGTATTTCAGCACAGTAAAATATTTTCTTCGGTTCTGTGTCGTGAATAATACTTAAGCGTGAACCATTGCGATTTGTTTTACTAAAAACAAAAAAGTTAACATCAACAGATATTACATAAACAGACATCGGTAGCGTTGGGGCTAGAGTGCCGAAGGTCGCCGATTCGAGTCCGACGGCGTGTATGGGTGTTAAGTGTTTTGAGATATTATTGAAAAAGCCGTTCCAACTCGTCAATTTCAAAACGAAAATCAAAATTTTAGTTTCCACACCTAGAGAGTATGGCGCAAGCTTTCCTTGTTGTAATTGAATAAAAAATAAGTTGAAAAGCTTACATTTTTCCTTTAAAATGCGTTAACGTTCGAAATAAAAAAAAGTCATAAACACAGCAAATTGGAAAGATATAAAATCGAGGAAGAATTTTATGTTTACCTGTTTTAATGAAATTATTGTGATAAAATATAGTATTACCACACATACGCTATTCCTTACAAAATTCGTAGCTTCAAAAACCCATCAATGGGTGAAATTCTTTCATTGAAACCGACAGACATTCACCGACGAAGATAGGGAAAACCATAAATTCCGTTCATCGAAGCAGGCAAATTCACCGACGAAGAGACGGGAAACAAACTCACTTTTGCACATCATGTTGGATTCGTTATGAGCAATAGCTCACGAGTGTCACCTACATTCCGTGTATTTTAAAGGATGTATTAAATTATGTGTAATGAAACAGACCGATGTATGTAAGTATAACCTCGATGACTTGAGAGCCTCTAAACTAAAGCAAAAGTTGTCGATTTGAAAACCAGTTTCTTTCCCTACAGACATTTCTGAAGTGAATACATGTTAATCTCTCCACTGATATCAAACCAATCAGCCTGTAATTATTTCAAGCCTTGTTCTCAACCCTGTCTTTGGACAAGAGGCC
>JARYHS010002899.1:0-22544 GCA_031002005.1 Vandiemenella viatica
TTACAAGGCCAATGGCAGGATATCAGGTTACATTGGTACACCTGCATAGAGTATCAGGTTTCGAGGCCAACAGTAGGATATCAGGTTACACTGGAACACCTTCCCGATTTCAAGGCCAACGGTACGATATCAGGTTACAAGGAAGGGAGGGGAGGAGGTATCAGGTTACAAAGGGGGGAAACTGAGGTTTCAAGGTCAGCGGAAGGGTATCAGGTTACACTGGAACACACCTGCAGGTTTCAAGATCAGCAGAAGGGTATCAGGTTACAAGGAGGGGGAACTGAGGTTAGTGGAGAGGGGAGGGGGGGTTTCAAGGTCAACGGTAGGGTATCAGTTTACATTAGAACACCTGCCCGATTTCAAGGTCAGCGAAAGGGTATCAGGTTACAAGGGGGGGGAACTGAGGTTAGTGGAGAGGGGAGGGGGCTTTCAAGGTCGGCAGAAGGGTATCAGGTTACAAGGAGGGGTAACTGAGGTTAGTAGAGAGGGGAGGGGGGTTTCAAGGTTGGCGGTAGGGTATCAGGTTAAAAGGGGGAGGGGGTATCGATTACATTGAGGGAAGGCGGCATCCTTTGATGTTACACTTTTTGGTCCGGGGTACTAGCCGTCACTGTGTTTCTCCATCTATTTGGAGCCTCTCATTGGTTTCTATGAATTGTTCTATTCTTTCATGAAACTTTTCAGTTTGGCGAAAGATTTCTGTTCGGATGGTTTCTGTGTTGAGTCTCGGTGCGCGAAAGAGTCTCTGTAGGTGGATCAAGTTGTAGTTTGCTGCTGTCCCCCACACCTGGCATCCATACAGGATGAAGGGACGTATGACGGTTTTGTATATGCGTAGTTTTGCTGTAGTCATTAGTTCCCTGCTATTGAATATCGGAAAGAGTTTTTGGATGATAGGCAGGCCCTGTCTTCTCCTGTCCATGACGTGTTCCCTGAAGAGCAGTTTGGAGTCTCGCATGATGCCCAACTATTTTGTCTGTCTTTGCCACTCAAGTTTTTGGCCCATAATTTTCAGCTTTTTGGTAAGTGCTGGCCGTTTTTTTAGTGAAATAAACCGCTACACATTTTGTGGGGTTTACTTTAGTTTTATTTATACGACACCACTTGTCAAGTAGATGGAGGCTCCGCTGTAACCGGTTGATGGTAACATCATGTTTGCTTCCCGTGGTGACGTCGGCAAATTGTGCCATTTTGACCAGCGGTGCTACTGGTACGTCGTTGACATACTCACTGAAAAGGACTGGTGTGAGTGGTGATCCTTGTGGAATTCCCAGGAATTCTTTGTCCTTGAATGCCTACGAAGAACTTTCGGTTGGTGAGGTAGTGCGAGTGTGATGCATATAGGTTACAATTGTTATGCTAGACACGGCGTGGGTGTGAGCAGGAAAACCTAGAGTTTTGGAGCGTTTCTATTTTACGTCTGCAAACCGGCGCTCTCTACTCATTTCTAATTCGATTGGCTATTGATTTTGATATTTTTTATAATCTATCTTTTTTACTGCTAGGAAAATTTCAGTTTTTAGTTGGTATTGGCTTGGTGTTCGTTAATGAAATAAGTTAATCTGACATTCGTTACATGATTACGTCATGAAAACTGAAGCTCTTCAATCCGTTAGTGAAAGCAGCAATGTTAATAATAGCAACCAGAATATTAAAAATCCTTGGCCACATTTATGCGATTATTTTGCACTTAAATCAAGACTAAGAGAACAGTTGATTTATAAAGTCAAACTGTGTTTGCCTAAAATTTCTACAGTCAAGGCTCACGTGTCTAGCCTTAATAATCTTAAACAACATATGAAGGGAATGCATATATCCAATATGAACTGTTTTAACAAAAAGTAAAAGCAGTCGACCCATAGGAAAAAAGAATAATAATGTAAAGTCTTCAAGTGCTGTGGCTTCTTCTGATGTAGATATCAGCAGAATTGATTTGTTTTCATCGCCATCTGCTAATAAAAATTTACGTCAATAAAAAATTTGGCATAATAGCTACCAGAACTATTGTATTTCAAACTGGTGTATTGCAAACATTTTCGTTGTCAGTGTGATTCCACTACATGTTGAAGAATCCGATATGTTTGAGAAGCTGGTGAAAACTCAGTTTCCAAAAGGACATTTGGTAGATGTATTATTGATCACATCATGGTATATAACAACTTGGAATTGCTTGCAGTAATAGGGAAGACCCAGGCAAAGTGACCATGGGCGTTTTTGGGGCCAAGGGATGGTGGCCTAATGCGGGAAAAATCATAACTAATGCAACTTAATGCCTTCAGTTACCTTGAGAAGCCAGATCCGACTAGCGTATCATTTCTGGAAGTTATTAGAATATTTGTGGTTTTTGAGGGGCCTGATGTTTGGTAAGTGGTCAGTTTATTAATTTATTGTTAAGAAGTCAGATGACTTACCGCTTCTGAACAAAATTCTTTCACAACAGTGGTGTTTTTTCTCTAATTTCCTGATTTGTTGAACATGTTGACCCTGTAGACGCTGATCGGCTCGCAGGTTCTCCTGTACCAGTCATCGAACCTGCAGTCCAGGCCGAGATGTCGGAATCTATGCGGCCGTCGCCTAGTGGTGGCTGGCGTGTGGTGTCTGGACGTCGACGGCGCATGCGGGGGCAGTCGTGTAAGCTTGATTCCCAAGAAGGCGAGCTTGTACCTCTGTCCAATCGGTTTGACGCATTGTCTGGATCTGATTCAGTCCTGCAATCGTCGGCCTGTGAGTTGGCAGCCCCACAGCCCGCTAAGTCTGGGCAACTGCAGAAGGGGGTTTTAGTGGTCGGTAGCTCCAACGTTAGGCGATTTATTGAACCCCTTAGGGAAATGGCGAAGAGGTCGGTGATGAATTCCTGTATCCACTCATTGTGTATTCCGGGGGGTCTGATCCGAGATGTGGAACAGGCCATCCCGGATGCCATTGAACGGACGGGGTGCAGCCAGCTGCGGATTGTAGCTCATGTCGGCACCAATGATGCTTGCCGCCTAGGGCGGAGGTTATCCTCTCGTCCTTTGGGCGACTTGCAGAAAGGGTGAACTCTGTGGCCATTGGCCGCAAGATTTCGGCTGAGTTATCCATCTGCAGTATTGTCGATAGGACTGACTGTGGACCTCTGGTTCAGAGCCGTGTTGAGGGGCTGAACCAGAGATTACGGCGCCTCTGTGATAGTCCATGGCTGCAGATTCCTTGATCTTCGCCCTAGGGTTGAGTCTTGTAGGAATCCCTTGGATAGATCAGGGGTGCACTACACACGGGAATCGGCTACACGGGTGGCAGGGGCCGTGTGGAGTGCATTGGGGGGTTTTTTAGGCTGAGGGAGGATGACCCTGAGGAGGAAATTCAGTTGCGGGCAGCCAAGATAAATTCAGCAACGCGTGTTAGGGGTAGCTTGAAAGAATCCCGAACATTAAAAGTTCTAGTAGTTAACTGCAGAAGTGTTTGTAATAAACAGCCTGAACTCGAAAACGTTATTCGTAGTGCAGATGCTGATATCGTAATAGGTACAGAAAGTTGGTTAAAACCGGATATAAGTTCCGGCGAAATTTTAATAGTAACATGAACATTTTCCGTAAGGATAGGTGCATTCCCAAGGAGGTGGTGTATTATAGCTGTTAGTAAGTACCTCCCATGTAGCGAAATAGATGTCCATACTGTCTGCGAAATCATATGGATCAAGCTCAACGTAGCTACGACAAAACTTGTGATAGGCTCGTTCTATCGTCCACCCGATGCAAGCGTAAATATTGCCGAGGCTTGAGAAATAATGTAAATAATATAGCACGGCAATTCCGGACCATACAATAATACTAGGAGGTGACTTTAACTTGCCTGATATCGACTGGACTAATTACGTTCACGTTACTGGGGGTAGGGATAAAGCAGCTTCCGAAACCATTCTAGACCTCTTCTCAGATCACCATCTGAACAGCTCGTAGCTGAACCAACGCGGTGCCTCAACGGTAACGAGAATATTTTAGATATAGTTGTTACAAATAGGCCCGAACTATTCACGGATATTTCTACCACCGCAGGAATAAGTGATCACAAAGCTGTAATTGCTACAGTAAAACTAAACAACCATGCGCAGAAAGAGAAAAGAGAGGATCGTTTACAGATTCGAAAAGGCTTCAAAAGAGTGTTTTAGAGCGTATTTGAGGCATAATTACCAAACCTTCTTAGTAGCAGGAGGCACCGTTGAAGAGAGGTGGCATCGATTCCTACATATAGTTGGGGAAGGTATGAAC
This sequence comes from Vandiemenella viatica, assembly GCA_031002005.1. Classification (NCBI taxonomy): domain Eukaryota; kingdom Metazoa; phylum Arthropoda; class Insecta; order Orthoptera; family Morabidae; genus Vandiemenella; species Vandiemenella viatica. The sequence goes on from JARYHS010002899.1 coordinate 4,248, forward strand.
TTGCATATACCGAAATGGACAATCAGGGAAGAGAACGATCCCCCATGGTACACACGGGAGGTTAAAAGGTTACTCAAGAAGCAAAGGAAGATACATGCACGATCAAAAAGGACGATGCATCGGACTGATTTAGATAAGTTAGAGGAGATAAGGGGACGTGTTAAGAATGCGATGCGTGAGGCATTTAATAACTTTCGTGAAAATTCTCTCTCTAAGAGCCTCACTGAAAACCCTAAGAAATTTTGGTCGTATGTAAAAAAAGTTAGTTGTAGTGGGAACAATAAGCCAGTTCTAATAAAAGATGGACGGGAGGTTGAAGACAGCCGCGACAAGGCTACCTTATTTAACACCGAATTCAAAAATTCATTCACGCAAGAAAACTTGGAAAACATCCCCACTTTACCACATCGTGTGGAATTAGAGATGGATCCGATAGAAATTGATAGCGTAGGAATTGTAAAGCAATTAAAACTCCTGAAGTGGGGTAAAGCGCCGGGTCCCGATGGTATACCGGTAAGAGTATTTTCTGAATACGCGGAGGATATTGAACCATTTCTGTCAGATATATTCCGTAAATCACTAGAAGAGAGAAAAGTACCTTCTAGCTGGAAAATAGCCCAGGTAATTCCCGTTTTTAAGAAAGGAGATCGGAGTGATCCTAGGAATTATCGACCCATATCTCTAACATCGGTCTGCAGCAGAATTCTGGAACATGTCATATGCTCGAACATAATGAAGTTTCTAGATGAGAACGAGTTACTTACACCATGTCAACACGGATTTCGGAAGAAGCGATCGTGTGAAACACAATTGGCCCTATTTTCCCACGACATAATGAAAGTTATCGATGCAGGTTCGCAAGTTGATGCGGTTTTTTTGGATTTTCAGAAAGCTTTTGATTCTGTGCCACACAACCGACTTTTAGCGAAGATTCGAGCTTACGGTATTTCGGCTCAGATTTGCGAGTGGATACGTGATTTTCTAACTGGTCGATCACAATATGTCGTTGTTGACGGGGAAGCCTCTTCTAAGATAAATGTTACTTCGGGCGTTCCTCAGGGAAGTGTAATAGGTCCACTTCTTTTCTTAATATTTATAAACGATCTAGGTGACAACGTCAAATGCTGGTTGCGATTGTTTGCCGACGATGCGGTTATCTATAGGGAAATAAGGTGCTCCGACGACTGCTTAGAAATTCAGCGTGATTTGGATGCTATTTTCGATTGGTGCCGTAAATGGCAGCTTACACTTAATTGCAAAAAGTGCAAGGCAATGCGGATAAGTAACAAGAAGAATCAGGTTGTTCACGAGTACAAAATAAACAATTCACCTGTTGACACGGTTGATTCCGTGAAGTATCTGGGGGTGATAGTACAAAGCAACATGAAATGGGACATGCACATAACTTCCGTCGTAGGCAAGGCAATTCTAAATTACGATTCATAGGTCGTATTTTGAGGAATTGTAATGCTCAAACAAAGGAGATAGCGTATAAAACACTAGTGCGTCCGCATCTGGATTACTGTTGTGGGGTTTGGGATCCGTATCGCAAGGTTCTGATTGACTCAGTTGAGAGGGTGCAGAGGAGAGCCGCTAGATTCGTGACTTGTTGTTACAGCCCTTATGAAAGCGTCACAGAATTGATACATAGATTGGGCTGGGATAGTTTGGAAGACAGACGACGTAGCTTGCGTTCTAATTTATTGGAGAATATGCGAAAAAATTTAAATTTCGAGTGCAATGAAATACTTCTTCCGCCAACCTATTTAGGTCGCAATGACCGGAGGGATAAGATTAGAGAAATAAGATGCCGTACTGATACTTATATGTATTCCTTCTTTCCTCGCACTATTCGGGATTGGAATGGGCGGGTTTAGGATTGGTGCTTAGCACCCTCTGCCACCCACAATGTTTGTGATTCGCAGAGTATGGATGTAGATGTAGATGTTTGTTTCTTTGCCTTGTTAAGATAGAATGACGTTTCTGTAATGGCGCCAAGCCGGGCAAAGTGGCCACCGACTGCTGGCTATGGTCTCTCTCTCCTGTGCCGATTCTGTTTGTTCCTTGCAGATTATCAACATTATAAAATGCTTTGAAATAATTTTTTATTATCAATTATATTAATAATACTAAAAAATGAAAGTAATTAAATAATTTCTATTTTGTGGCGGTATTTCAACAACTGGAAAATTCTTTTTCTTAGCTCAAAGGATATGTCGTGCAACAATAGCAGTAGAAACCAAAGCAAATGCAAAGGCCGAAACAATGGTTCTTTGTAGATGTTCACTTCAAGTTCATATAAAAATGTGCCTCAAGCTGCATAAGCAAACAAAAACAAGAAAACGAAAAGGAAACCAATGCTAGATAGAAAAACTACCAACTGCAGGAAATCTAACCCAAAAAGAGTGTTCTTTAATATGATGATGATCAAAAATGCATACAGTGCCTGTACTGCAATGAAAGTATTTCAGTTCAAGATCACTAGAACTATGGATTCTGTGCCAAATGTGTCACTTTTGGGATCACGAAACCTGTGATGGAGTTGAACGAATCAGCTATTCCTTCGTTTGCGAAAATTGCAATTAAAGTGCCTTTTGTCCATTATAATATCTATTATTTACAAGCTGTATGACATTTTTTTTAAATAAAGTACACTGTTTTGCAAATTTCGAGCATTTTTAATCACTCATTTCTGATTTTGAAGCTCAGTGGCCACTTTGGTACTTTTTGAAAAATTGATTATTTTAGGTACTAAACTTAATGCAAAGGTAACTAAAAAATTGTAATATGTAGTAGGATAGTTGAACTTAGTAACCCCTGTTTTGAAGCCTTTAGGTATTTTGTGACTTGCCCTAAAATATCGTCAAACCTTAGCCTGGCCACTTTGTCCGGCCTTCCCCTACCTATTGCAATACATAAACATCAGTCCCACTCTTGAATGGTTAACTTTTAACAGTTAACTTTAACTTGCGTTAAATTTGGAAAAATGTAATGCTTTAACAATTATCAAAGTTAACTTTTTAAGTAGCGGATTAACGAAGTTAACTTATCGGTTAACTGTGTCTACGTACGGAAATACTAAAGGTAAAAAACAAACCTTAGATACATATACCTGCTTTTTGCTTGATGCAGCATTTCTTTCTTTTCTGTTATGTTCTTCAGAGCTTGATAATAATGTCATGCCATGTTTTGTTTTAGATTGAATGCATTCCTTCCTTTCATTGATTTTGTATTGGGACAGTTGAGGAGACACTTTTCAAGAGCAGAGCACTCTTCAAGTATCGATCTGTTCACCCTTATACCAAGTTCTATAGTCAAAGCAGAATATTTAACCTCGTGCTTACAGCAGATACAAGCCTCATCCCATCTGGTTATCAGGAGAAATAACACTCTGGAAGGAGCTTTAGAGAGACAGGGAACATCTCCCCCTAACAGCAGCAGAGGCGGATAGAGAGACAAATGAGTTTTTCCCAAATATAAAAATTCTTTTACAAATTCTTGCTACATTACACATATAGTGTGTGCAGCACAGCTTCTCTTCGCTTTGCTTCAGCTAATAAAATCGCACCTTCGTATGACAATGACAGAAGACAGTTTGAACGGTTTGGCTGCTATACATAGTACATTTTAAAAAATGCTGTTGATTTGTAATATTAATTTAAGCCATTACAGAAACAAAGACAAGTGTATCCTAAATTCATAACTTGCTGTAATAGCTAAAGCCACACACAGAGAGTGAAATCATACCATACATAGCATGTCTACACATTTCAAACTAACCACAAACTCCACTAATATTGCACCAGAAAATTAGTTTGTCATACATGCAATAGTATAGTCACTGTATAGGATGTTAGTGACAACATGCATCGTGATTGCACAATAATAACATCACGTGCTGTTTTACGTAATATTATTGCTGCCATATTGTTTGTTGGCTCTGGCACAGATGTTTAATAACCAAATCAAACCGCTCATTTACACTATAGTAAAGTGATAAGAAACAGCTATGTCTACTTCTGCTTCAAACTTAAACGAATACAGCCACTGCCAACAAGACTTGCAACGGATGTCTAAAGACGTCATCAGCACCCAGGTATAGTACCAAGAATGATATCTCTAGGTGTTTTCTGCAACAAAAGGGTTAACTTTGAGATAAACAAACAAGCTACGATCCATTCCCTGCTGATCGACAGGCAGTCGTCCTGTTCCAATTCTATGGTGAACTGCATTTAAATTTAATTGCAATGGAGCACTTGCTCTGGTGGCAGTTTCCGTTAGCACCAATTTGTCCCTTTCTTTTTCCCACCTACTTTTTCACCTCTACTAATTTCCACTTTAAATTCTTTTAGCCTTTTTGCGTAAATTATTAATCACTTCTCTTGGTAATTTATTCTAATCCTGATCCCCTTATGTACAAAAGAAAATCTTCTCAAATCCTTATGCCCAGAATCAAGTGCCAATTTGTGGTCATGGTCATCTTTTCCCTTTTAATGCACTTCTCCTAATTCTTCCAACAATATCTTTCTACACCTAATCACCAAAAAATCTCTTGTCACAAAAGCATTGTTAACATTTCTATTCTTTTTTCTTAAAAAAAAAAAAAAAAAAAAAAAAAAAAAAAAAAGATCGCCTACCTAACTCCTTCTACATGGTTAAACTGGTAAAGTACTCCATGAACAAAATAAGTTACAAGGGGCAATGGGCAATGGTGAGCCAATTGTTAACCAATTCATCTGCTCAAAATATTGTCCTTCAAAACGGAAGCAGGTGGTTGTCAAATCATGGATGAAAAGACCACACATTACTTGGTCAAACTTACTTGTTAAAAAGGTTTTTATCTGTTAAATGAGATACAACATCAAAGCTTACCATTAGGTCATCCAGTTCTAACTTCATGCTGTCTGATAGTTCCATTCTCATTGGGTTACAACACTTTCCTGCAAATAGATTCACAATATCCTCGAGGTATTTGGCAAGATGTGAAGTGTGGGTCACACTCGGTAACTGAGAGTACTGCACATAAGTTGTGGAACAAAATATTAAAAAATGTATTTTTTAAAACTAAATAATAATTCAGTTTTTATTGAGTTCATTATATATCTTGTAAAAATTTCTTTCAATATTATGTAAATTAAACAAGAAAATATTTTGGTTCATAAAGATTGTTGTTGGTCTTAGAAAAATTATGAAATATGCAACAAAAAATATTTTCATGACAAATGCATTAATAGTGATACATATGATATTTTGTTAAAAATATCTAATGGAGTATCAAAGCTATTAAAATTACTCATTTAAAATATTTTGCAAAAATTATAGGGTCCCCAAAGAACTCTACAATTTTCCTGTAAACTTTAGGTTAGTAACATACTACTACTCCAAATTTGGAAAGAATCAGTAGATCAGTAATTTCAGAATTAAAGGGAGGAAATTATTTATTTATTTCAGTAAACACTCTTACATCTCATAGGATAAATATGAAATGATGGAAAATACAATACTTAAAACATTTATTTACAATGCACACTTTACATATTTAGTAGTCAAGAGCACAGATGAGAGCAACTCCTCTCTTGATCCAATGGCGCTGCGGTTTGTCACTGGGCACTTCAATCGCTACTACATAATTTGTTGAGTGACCAGTGGTGGAGAGAGTTCCTGCCCGAGTCAAAGTCTTGTATACAGGACACTCGTAAATACCTGTTGTCGGACTCACGTGATTCACTTCTGGAAGGAACCACACTGGAGGCATATCTGGAAAACAGAAATGTCACCGTAAATTTGTTCTCTGCTTCACTTAATAACTGTTCATTGTCCCCCCCCCCCCCCCCCCCAAAAAAAAATGAACAGAAAAATGCAAACGCTAAAATCCCTTCCTATGCAGAAAGCAGATAACCATCATAAAATTTATGTTGATCTGTTCAGTATTCTTGGAACAAGCTTGACTACTGTAATAGAAAAATCAACTCAATCTATGTTGAGACGTTTATCGTTCAAAGTAATTGACAGATCTTCACTTATTCCCAATTTACCTTCGGTAGTGACTGTAACAAACATTTTGATGCACCATCAAAGGTAGACCACAAGCATGATGTTAAGGATTTCTTGTGTAGGAGATGACTGTTCCATAGGAGATTGAGGAGCTGAGTCATCCTTCCTAATTGATAAGGAGGATGTACTCCATGGCTGCATGTTTGGTGTGGCTGTATTATGTCTGACTTCCAACCACTGCCTCTCCGAACCATTAAAGTTCTTAGCATCTCACACTAATGCAAAATCAGATAGTCTGACATGTTAGAAACTGAAGCGAATCTTCATCTGCAGCCCCAATCTCTATGTGTACAGTAGATAAAACATTCATCTCACTGGACTTCAACAAATGGCTGTTAATGCCCTGCAACAAACCTGTCTACAATACTATATAGCTTAAAGTAAAATAATGATAAAACTGAAGCTGTAAAGAGGACAGTTATAAAACACAGGATAAACAACCGAACAGATTATCTCCGGAGATAATCTGTTCGGCAGAACAGGCTGTGTGCTGCCTACCAAGTGAAGAAATATGAAGGGTGACCTGTCGAGTTTTGAAGAGGGCCAAACCGCCAAGAAACAAAATCACTGTTCAGAGTACTAGATATCTTATGTCACGGAGACGTCATAGTCATTTTACCAGCTGATAAAGGTAACTCTACTGTTTTTCTTTCTGCAGTGCAATATGACAAAAAGGTGAAGAGCCTCCTTAATGACACATCTTACGTACCGTTACACGCTGACCCAACCGTTAAAGTTGTGAAGAAGACGATGGCCCTCGTGAAAAATGCCGAACTACCGGAGGAAGTGATTGAGAGAATTAGGCACTGTGCCACGAGACCACCGAGTCTTTATGGTTTACCCAAGATCCATAGACAGGGTGTGCCTTTACGTCCCATCGTCAGTGCTATTGGGCCACTGACTTACCAGCTTGTTAAGTGCCTGATGCGTCTTCTTAGTCCCTTTGTGGGTCATTGTAGCCACCATGTCAAGAACTTGGCTGAATTCATGAAAACCTAACAGTCTTTAACAGTTTCAGAGTCTGACATCCTTGTTAGTTTTGAGGTGGTGTCTCTCTTTACTCGGGTGCCAGTAACGGGCACTCTGGACTTGATTCTCCGTCATTTTGAGCTGAGTACTGCAGATCTCTTTGATCATGTACTTACTTCCACTTATTTCATGTATGGTGGGAAGTACTATGAACAATCTGATGGAGTGGCCATGGGATCTCTGCTCTCACCGGTAGTAGCTAACCTCTAAATGTAGGATTTTGAAGAGAGGGCTCTTGAGAGTGCTACCCTCAAACACATCTGTTTCTACCACTACGTTGATGACACTTTTGCTGTGTGACCACACAGTATGGAAGCGTTGGATGAATTTCTCGAACACCTTAACAGGATCCATCCAAACATACGGTTTACGAAAGAGGTTGAGGACAGGTGCCTCCCATTCCTGAATATCTTAATCAAGCACAAACCTGATGGATCACTGGCACATACGAGGTGTGTACAAAAAGAAACCGAACTAATTAAATAGCACGCCAACGGCTGCAGAAAAAATTCTCTGACTTCCGTGCACACTAGTGATATTTCTCAGGAAGAGATTGCCTCTTGTCGCACTACGGTCACTGCATTAGTTTACGAGTGACAGCCGATTGAGTGAGGTCGTGCGCAGAGTGCTCGTCAGATTTGTGAGAATGCGAGAATGAAGGAATTGTAGGAGCAACGCGTCTGTGTGAAATTTTGTGTTAAACTTGGGAAAACTTTTACCGAGACACTTCAAATGCTTAAACAAGCATACGGAGATGACTGCATGAGCATGAATGGTTTAAGCGCTTTAAGGAGGGCAGGAGTTCGGTAACCGATGATCCAAAATCTGGTCGACCCTCCGCATGAACAGATGGCCACCATGTTGAGAGGGTTCGCACTATGATTAGTGAAAATCACCGTTTGACTGTCCGTGAGTTTGCTGAAGAAGTTGGCATAAGTTTAGGCTCTTGTAATCACATCCTGAGAGAAAAACTTGGAATGAATCAAGTCAGTGCAAAACTGGTGTCGCACTTGTTGACGGATGAGCAGAAGGAGAATCGAGCTAGGATCTCTAAGGAGTTGCTTGAAAAAGCAAATGAGGATGAAAACTTCCTCAAGAACTTCATTACAGGCGATGAAACACAGGTTTATGGGTACGATGTGGAAACGAAGAGGCAGTCTTCAGAATGGGTGGGGAAAGGATCTCCTCGACCAAAGAAAGCGCGGATGAGTCGGTCGAACATCAAGGTGATGATGGTCATGTTTTTTGATTGCAAAGGAGTTGTGCACCATGAATTTGTACCACGTGGTCAAGCGGAAAACAAGGAAGTCTACCAGAAAATTCAGACACGACTGAGAGATGCTGTGCATAGGAAAAGGCCTGAACTGTGGGAGAATCAGTCGTGGATGTTCCACCATGATAATGCACCCGCTCACGCATCGTTGTTTGTCACGAATTATCTGGCAAAACATTGCACTCCCATTGTGCCTCAGCCACCCTATTCTCCAGACTTGGCTCCGGCACACTTTTTTCTCTTCCCAAAACTGAAAAACACTTTGAAAGGATGTTTTTTTCAGACCATAGAGGAAATTCAAGACAATGTGACGAGAGAACTGCATGCCATCGGAGAAATTGCATTCCAGGAGGCGTTCCAAAACTTGAAAAACGATGGCAACGGTGTATTGATAGTGAAGGACAGTACTTTGAAGGGGACAGTGTGTAAAAGTTAGTATGATGAGCAATAAAGCCATTACAGCAGAAGTTCGGTTTATTTTTGTACCGCAAACCTACCCATACTGAATGTTACTTGTATGCAGCCAGTTACCATCACCTGGCACAAGCAACTCCGTATTGACCATATTGGTACGCAGAGCGAGAGCCATTTCCGATCGTGAGAGCCTACCGATGGAGTTGAAAAATCTAAGGACTGTTTTTGAACAAAATGGCTACTCTCAGCAACAGACTGAACAAGATGAACCATCAAAAACTCTTGCCTTTCTGTCATATGCCGGGATAAATTGGAAGACTCTTGGTGCGGTCTGGAATAAAAAGGATTTTCCAGCCACCGCCAAGATATGTGATGTGCTTCATTCGGTTAAAAAAGATTTAGGCCTAAGAGTTCCTGGAATTTATTCCATATCATGTGAATGAGGCAAAGTTTATATCGGACAGACAGTCAGAATGATCACTGAATGTATTACGGAGCACAAATAACACTTAAGGCTGGTACAAGTAGAAATGTCCGTGATAGCCGAACATGCTTTCGATGAAGAGCATAAGATAGAGTTTGATAAAATGGTGGTGCTGGCCAGGGTCACTTTATTCCGGGACTCAGTAATTGGGGAGGCATTGGAAATACAGTTGAACGATAATAACATCAATAGGGAAAGCGGACTCTACCTGAGTGAAGCCTGGAGACCAATTATTAGGGATCTATGACTTGAACAAGAGAAATCTTCTCAACAAGGCATAATGGAAGCAAATTGACGCCATACATTAAGTTCGCCAGCACATCCGGCAACGTTGGGAGTGGCGAGTACTTGGATGGGTGACCGGGTATGGCTCCATATGCAATCCGCAACATTGATACCCTCAGTTGACAGATCACACATTCCAGTTCTACTGTGCACTGATTGGGCATCCTGGCGATCATCGGTAGATGGAGTTAGATTTTTTCCAGCTGATAAGCCAGTGTTGTTTGTGATTTCAGGTATCTGAAGTAAACGATCAGTTTGTCGAAACATTGTCATTTTACGACACTATTTATTTATTTTTATTTATTTATCAATCTTGTTCCATGGATCCCTGCTGAGGAAGTACCTCTGGGATGTGAAACATGTCATTGTTGATACATATACACATAATATGAGTCATATCATAGTAAATATATATATATACTAGCTGGTACCCACGACTTCGTTCGTAATTGTAAAGAATTCATATTGACTGCTAGAGACATCTAGCCACCATAGTGCACGATGGGAGACTCGATACTATTACCACACACAAATACCAGTCTTCTGCACTATGTAGTTCCGGCAGCAAAGTAAAATTTACGGATACACACAAGTCTTTGGATGAAATACGAAAATATTCATGATCGACCAATTTCAAACAAGCCTATCTCACACACTCCCACAGTTACCGAATTTCGGCCAACGTTGTGATCGATGGGAGACTCTGTGTTACTACCACACACAAACGCCAGTGATCTGCGATTGATAGTTTTCACTTAAAAGTGATACACCGTGACACATGAGTCTTTGGCAGAAATATGAAATTGCCGCAGGTCGACCATTTTCATCCCCCATTTCTCCCACACCCCCATAGCTACAGACATCTAACAACCATAGTGCACGACAACAGACACGATTCTACTACCAAACACAAACACCAATGCTCTATGCTATGTAGTTGTGGCAGAAAAGTGACATATGCGGAGACAGTCGAAATACGAAAATATCCTTGGTCGGCCACTTACAACCACCATATCTACCACAGTACCACATTTTCTGAAATTCGGCCGCTGTTGTGATCGAAAGGTGACTCTGTGCTACTACTACACACAAACGCCAGTTATTTGTGATCTATAGTTTTCGCTGAAAAGTGATACACCATGACACTTTTGTCTTTGGCAGAAGTATGAAATTGGCAGAAGTATGAAATTGCCACAGGTCGACCACTTTCAACCCCCATTTCTCCCACGCCCCAATAGCTACCGACATCTAACAACCATAGTGCACTACATGAGATACGATTCTACTACCAAATACAAACACCAATGCTCTATGCTATGTAGTTGTGGCAGAAAAGTGACATATGCGGAGACAGTGGAAATACGAAAATATCCTTGGTCGGCCACTTACAACCACCATATCTACCACAGTACCACATTTTCTGAAATTCGGCCGCTGTTGTGATCGAAAGGTGACTCTGTGCTACTACTACATACAAACGCCAGTTATCTGTCATCTATAGTTTTCGCTGAAAAGTGATACACCATGACACTTTTGTCTTTGGCAGAAGTATGAAATTGCCACAGGTCGACCACTTTCAACCCCCATTTCTCCCACGCCCCAATAGCTTACCGACATCTAACAACCATAGTGCACTACATGAGATACGATTCTACTACCAAACACAAACACCAATGCTCTATGCTATGTAGTTGTGGCAGAAAAGTGACATATGCGGAGACAGTCGAAATACGAAAATATCCTTGGTCGGCCACTTACAATTACCATATCTACCACAGTACCACAATTTCTGAAATTCGGACACTGTTGTGATCGAAAGGTGACTCTGTGCTACTACTACACACAAACGCCAGTTATCTGTGATCTATAGTTTTCGCTGAAAAGTGATACACCATGACACTTTTGTCTTTGGCAGAAGTATGAAATTGCCACAGGTCGACCACTTTCAACCCCCATTTCTCCCACGCCCCAATAGCTACCGACATCTAACAACCATAGTGCACTACATGAGATACGATTCTACTACCAAATACAAACACCAATGCTCTATGCTATGTAGTTGTGGCAGAAAAGTGACATATGCGGAGACAGTCGAAATACGAAAATATCCTTGGTCGGCCACTTACAACCACCATATCTACCACAGTACCACATTTTCTGAAATTCGGCCGCTGTTGTGATCGAAAGATGACTCTGTGCTACTACTACACACAAACGCCAGTTATCTGTGATCTGTAGTTTTCGCTGTAAAGTGATACACCATGACACTTTTGTCTTTGGCAGAAGTATGAAATGCCACAGGTCGACCACATTCAACCCCCATATCTCCCACACCCCCATAGCTACCGACATCTAACAACCATAGTGCACGACAGGAAAGACGATTCTACTACCACACACAAACACCAAAGGTCTATGTTATGTAGTTGTGGCAGGAAAGAGAAGTATACGGAGATACGAATTTTTGGTCGAAATATGAAAACGCCCTGCACTGACCAACTTTAATCATTATATCTCCCACATCCCAACAGCTATCGGCATTCGGCCAACGTTGTGCACGACAGGAAACTCCATGCTACTTCCACCCACAAACATCAGTGATCTGTGCTAGGTAGTGGTGGCTGAAAAGTGATACACCATGACACTTTTGTCTTTGGCAGAAGTATGAAATTGCCACAGGTCGACCACTTTCAACCCCCATTTCTCCCACACCCCCATAGCTACCGACATCTAACAACCATAGTGCACTACATGAGATACGATTCTACTACCAACACAACACCAATGCTCTATGCTATGTAGTTGTGGCAGAAAAGTGACATATGCGGAGACAGTCGAAATACGAAAATATCCTTGGTCGGCCACTTACAACCACCATATCTACCACAGTACCACAGTTTCTGAAATTCGGCCGCTGTTGTGATCGAAAGGTGACTCTGTGCTACTACTACACACAAACGCCAGTTATCTGTGATCTATAGTTTTCGCTGAAAAGTGATACACCATGACACTTTTGTCTTTGGCAGAAGTATGAAATTGCCACAGGTCGACCACTTTCAACCCCCATTTCTCCACACCCCATAGCTACCGACATCTAACAACCATAGTGCACTACATGAGATACGATTCTACTACCAAACACAAACACCAATGCTCTATGCTATGTAGTTGTGGCAGAAAAGTGACATATGCGGAGACAGTCGAAATACGAAAATATCCTTGGTCGGCCACTTACAACCACCATATCTACCACAGTACCACAGTTTCTGAAATTCGGCCGCTGTTGTGATCGAAAGGTGACTCTGTGCTACTACTACACACAAACGCCAGTTATCTGTGATCTATAGTTTTCGCTGAAAAGTGATACACCATGACACTTTTGTCTTTGGCAGAAGTATGAAATTGCCACAGGTCGACCACTTTCAACCCCCATTCTCCACACCCCATAGCTACCGACATCTAACAACCATAGTGCACTACATGAGATACGATTCTACTACCAAACACAAACACCAATGCTCTATGCTATGTAGTTGTGGCAGAAAAGTGACATATGCGGAGACAGTCGAAATACGAAAATATCCTTGGTCGGCCACTTACAACCACCATATCTACCACAGTACCACAGTTTCTGAAATTCGGCCGCTGTTGTGATCGAAAGGTGACTCTGTGCTACTACTACACACAAACGCCAGTTATCTGTGATCTATAGTTTTCGCTGAAAAGTGATACACCATGACACTTTTGTCTTTGGCAGAAGTATGAAATTGCCACAGGTCGACCACTTTCAACCCCCATCTCCCACCCCCATAGCTACCGACATCTAACAACCATAGTGCACTACATGAGATACGATTCTACTACCAAACACAAACACCAATGCTCTATGCTATGTAGTTGTGGCAGAAAAGTGACATATGCGGAGACAGTCGAAATACGAAAATATCCTTGGTCGGCCACTTACAACCACCATATCTACCACAGTACCACAGTTTCTGAAATTCGGCCGCTGTTGTGATCGAAAGGTGACTCTGTGCTACTACTACACACAAACGCCAGTTATCTGTGATCTATAGTTTTCGCTGAAAAGTGATACACCATGACACTTTTGTCTTTGGCAGAAGTATGAAATTGCCACAGGTCGACCACTTTCAACCCCCATTTCTCCCACACCCCCATAGCTACCGACATCTAACAACCATAGTGCACTACATGAGATACGATTCTACTACCAAACACAAACACCAATGCTCTATGCTATGTAGTTGTGGCAGAAAAGTGACATATGCGGAGACAGTCGAAATACGAAAATATCCTTGGTCGGCCACTTACAACCACCATATCTACCACAGTACCACAGTTTCTGAAATTCGGCCGCTGTTGTGATCGAAAGGTGACTCTGTGCTACTACTACACACAAACGCCAGTTATCTGTGATCTATAGTTTTCGCTGAAAAGTGATACACCATGACACTTTTGTCTTTGGCAGAAGTATGAAATTGCCACAGGTCGACCACTTTCAACCCCCATTCTCCCACCCCCATAGCTACCGACATCTAACAACCATAGTGCACTACATGAGATACGATTCTACTACCAAACAAAACACCAATGCTCTATGCTATGTAGTTGTGGCAGAAAAGTGACATATGCGGAGACAGTCGAAATACGAAAATATCCTTGGTCGGCCACTTACAACCACCATATCTACCACAGTACCACAGTTTCTGAAATTCGGCCGCTGTTGTGATCGAAAGGTGACTCTGTGCTACTACTACACACAAACGCCAGTTATCTGTGATCTATAGTTTTCGCTGAAAAGTGATACACCATGACACTTTTGTCTTTGGCAGAAGTATGAAATTGCCACAGGTCGACCACTTTCAACCCCATTTCTCCCACACCCCCATAGCTACCGACATCTAACAACCATAGTGCACTACATGAGATACGATTCTACTACCAAACACAAACACCAATGCTCTATGCTATGTAGTTGTGGCAGAAAAGTGACATATGCGGAGACAGTCGAAATACGAAAATATCCTTGGTCGGCCACTTACAACCACCATATCTACCACAGTACCACAGTTTCTGAAATTCGGCCGCTGTTGTGATCGAAAGGTGACTCTGTGCTACTACTACACACAAACGCCAGTTATCTGTGATCTATAGTTTTCGCTGAAAAGTGATACACCATGACACTTTTGTCTTTGGCAGAAGTATGAAATTGCCACAGGTCGACCACTTTCAACCCCCATATCTCCCACACCCCCATAGCTACCGACATCTAACAACCATAGTGCACGACAGGAAAGACGATTCTACTACCACACACAAACACCAAAGGTCTATGTTATGTAGTTGTGGCAGGAAAGAGAAGTATACGGAGATACGAATTTTTGGTCGAAATATGAAAACGCCCTGCACTGACCAACTTTAATCATTATATCTCCCACATCCCCACAGCTATCGGCATTCGGCCAACGTTGTGCACGACAGGAAACTCCATGCTACTTCCACCCACAAACATCAGTGATCTGTGCTAGGTAGTGGTGGCTGAAAAGTGAAATATAGGAAAAAAACACGTCTATTTTTATATATATATAAGATTTAATGAATTATCACCTGGAGTAATTGTAGGAAACGATCAGGAGGGAAAGTGGCTGTAGATCTGGAATCAAACTCATTTTCTGAATAATGAGAGACCAGATCTCCGTCTGTTGTACTTATTTTTCAGCTGATGACTGTTGAACACTTTCGTCGGATCTGTTCACTTATTCTACAGCTACTGTAGATATTTCTTGTTGCGCCACATGTTCCATTAAATCAAACTCAGTGAACATCTTCCATCCTGCTTTTAATAAAAAAAAAATTGTTCTCCTTCTGATATGTCACGGCAACGATGACTTCAGAACTGAGGTGACAACTTCTGCGTGAACATTACGAACATAGTAGAACCTATTGTCGAGAATCCATTTAGCCATTCTTTTGTTTGAGTGCTTTAATTTCTCAGGGTTCCTTACCTATTGAATTAAAGACGATAACCGAATCGAATTACAGCTGTCAACCTTCTAAATTTGAAATTTTTAATTACGTTTTATTTAATTGTTTACCAGTCCAGGCTCTATTAGAACGTAAAATTTGAAAACATAATGTCGGTGAAAATAATTATTAGGGTCTAGGGGGGCGGGGGGGGTAAGCGTGGGGTGGGAGTGTGGGGAGGGATGAATTGGTGGAATTTGTTTTTAGATAATATCCTTGGGTATCATACCGCCAATTCTGAAAGTGTTTGGATTCTTCTTGTAAGATTTTTTGTCGATAAATCATTAAAAATTCTATTTCCAGTTTATTTCTGTGGTCTGTATATTCATTCGATTATGTAGTATGACAGTATCATCCTCCAATGAATATATAGGCTGCGACCTGATATATTTATTATTCGGATTGATATTCAAATTATTCAGATTAAATATAATTATTTATTAAATGTAAATTGTGTTAGGGCTATTCAAATCATAGATAATTTATTTTTGATAAGCCTGGGGGGCCAAATTTTTATTGTATTTTAGTTAATGCAAAATTGATAATATAAAGGAACAAACGGTGAAAAACGCTAGAGTTCTGTGGAAAGTTTTGAACATTCGAATAGCAGACAATGCCGTGCCTGGCGACACTCAGTCGCGCGGGACACAATAGCAGAGTCCGGTAAGAGAGGAAACGTCCCGTTAGCCAGAGCGAGGGCACTGTACCCTCGGCCAGGACGCTAGGGGATGCAAGGTCAGCCGAGCTGCGCGGAAAACAAGTGACGTATAAACGGCGCTTGGCCACTCACGTGATTTTGTCGTACGCTGATTCACCAATCGTGTACCGCTGTGGGGTCGACAAATGTTAAAGCAAAGCTTCTTTTCCATTTCGCGCAAGTGCTGTGCTAGGGAAGGAGGAGCTTGCTTTTTCTTGGCTACAAGAAGGACGCCTTAACCGACAAGAAGGACGCCTTAACCGACACTTGCTGCTGGAACGTCTTACCAATCGGACGTGGTCCGATACGACTTGCTGCCTGGTGGACTTGCTGCCTGCTCGACTTGCTGTTCGGACGTGGGCTGATGCAGAGTGTACTGTCTCGCTGAGATAGACACACGCACTCGCACGGACGAGCTATCTGTGAGATCACTACCCGACGGTGGCATATCATGCCACAATCTTCAAGCAGCTGCAACGCCATAGTAATGTACTCCGGCGCCAGGTCGAGGTTACATGGTTTTTAACGAGGTTCTACCGACCCGTAAGCGCCTCCTTGGAGTAAGATCTCTGCTTTAACTTTGAAATGTCCCTGAGTTAGCTGGCATTTCATTTTCACCTAAAATTTGAACTTTAAATCTTCTTTTTCATTGTAACATGGTTCAAGCAACATTATTTTCATTTTAGTTGGCGCCCTGGGGAATTTTTATATTATGTTTAACATCTATTTGCTGACCTGCGATGCCACAATGTTTCATATTAACTGTTGTAATTTTGAGATATTTAATTCCATTTAATGTTTGAATTTATCAGGCAAATTGTAAGGTCTGGGTATTGATTGTTTGCTTTGATTGTCTTGTGTTTAATATTAAAATTAAATATACCCAGAAATGTAAACAGCCATAAGACCCAATAAACTAAATATTTTATTAACCTGTAATTTACAACATTTCAAGACTTTGGTTGACCAGATAAACAAAATTAATATAAATCTCGATAAACCTAAAAGTAGTGGTCCCCTCCCCAACTTTTTCTTACCGGAAACCACCACTACAATTAAGACGCGTGACTGCAGATGGGATCTCGGTTTGGGCTACAAATTTTTAGAGCCCCGAAACTAACTCCACCCTTGTAAAAGCTTTGCTTTCTTATTGTGAAGTACTTTCCGAGGTTTTTATTCCACGTCAAACGATGGTTCTTCATACCCGGTAGATTTTTTATGCTTTGTTTTGCCGGGAGGCCCCACTGCGGATAGATAATTCGGCCGTCTAGTGGCAGAGTTTCTTTTTTTAAGTCTACCTTACGAGCAACACTACTGGAGGAAGTGAAGTATTGCAATCTGTCTGTGAGAAGTGTATTTTTATAGTTGTGAGGCTGAGATTGTACATCGTTCCGGCGTTCACCTTGCTGGGTGCGGAAAACCGCTTAAGTACCGCAGTCGGGACGGCCGGTACGGGGGCTCGTGTCATGTCCCATCGTATCTCCGCGATCCTGTTTATGGCGCCTCAGCGCACTGAGTCCCTCTATAGGTTAGACGGTAGTTTTACTGGGCTTGATTAAGCGATCGTCACAGAGGCGAATGGTACAGCTGGTAAGGAACTGTCACCGGGATATTAAATACCACCTGAAATAATTTTTAATCTTATTTCATAAACTACTGGTGCATACATTCTTTAATGATTTCATGTCATTGTAGCCTTCTAAAGAGAAAAAGTACAGCGAATTGTTGTGGAGTTTATTGTTTTCGAATAAACTAAATGAGTAACTTCACTAAACTTTATTCTGCAGCAGATAATTGTTTTCGACCAAAAAAATTACAAATAACTTTCAGTAGAGGATACATGAGCCATGTAGTATCTAACCATGTATTTTGGGGAATTTTCATAATCTTTCTAACAAACTACCGTATATTTTTTTAAATCATATAAGCCACACGAAAGACAATTTTGCAAAAGGAATGATGAAATATATTTAAAAATCACTTATTTGTTTATTTATTATTATTATTATTTTGTAA
>JARYHS010002900.1:0-16000 GCA_031002005.1 Vandiemenella viatica
TTACGTATAAATTCCTTCTTGGTGAGCAAGAACAAGTTCCAAAATTTTATGAGTTCGCTGAGGGAGGCCGCTCGTATCACCTTGTGTGACAAGGAAATGTCATTTCTTCTCCACGAGCTATCAGAAGTGGAAGTCAATATATCAGGGGTGAAACTGCCAGCCTTAAGAGTTGGAGGTCATTTTGTCAATAGTCAGTGCGAAACTGAAACTGATTTGATCACTGACAACCATCAGATCTAGAAATAGTTCTACCAGCGGTGAACACTGAAGCCAATAGTTCTTCAGCAACTGTCGAAGTGGAAAGTTTATTATGTCGATGGAAGCACAACAATTGAAGTGGGAGTTACATTATGCGGCGAGGGTGTGATGTCTAATGTCACATGAACAGATGCGAAACAAGATGTCACCTTTGACATCGTGAGCAATGCATCAGAACATTAAGAGATGTTTTTTTTTAATAGCCCAGTAACCTTCCCATAGAGCATTAGCCCCAGGTCAATTAAAGAATAGTTTCGTTTTCATTTATTAACGCTAAAATGTGAAAAGTCATGCAAATATGTAAAAAACTGACATCATTTAGATCTGAATATACAGTTAATGACTTAGTACGGTATATTTGACTAAATACCTAAGGGCGACTGTTCAGAGTAATTTTTTGTGGGATGAACATATTAAAATGTATTTGAAGAAGCAAATCATTTGCCCCATTTCCTACTATGTAATTTAAAATAATGTACGCCAGCAATAAAATCGATTACATACAAAACACTAGTGCGACCCATTAAAAAGGGTTAATGGAGGCATTGGAGAAGTTCCAAAGAGAATGCATATGTATGATGTTGAAGGGATTGGATTTGGAAGATATGGAATACCATAAGAGCATTGCGATTGTCAGCTAAGCTAAGTAGGTCAATATGGAATAAAGATAAAATAAAGATAAATGTCAGGAATAATAAGTTGTTAGGTCACAGATTAAAAAATGAAAGTTTGTTTATAGTTGTTAAGCAGGGAAATTTTTTTTTCTATAAGAGCTTAAGTATAAATATCTTGGCACATAATTTGATGTTAAACTCAATTAGGTAGGACTCATCTAACAGGGGGTAGCCATAGGTTTCCAAAACATTCATTTATTGGTTAACATCAAAGTTATATCAGAGTGGTGTGCCACTGCGTTACAAAAAAAAAAAAAAAAAAAAAACGTTGGTCAGACCATGCTTGAGTGAGAGACTCATATTTTGGAGGTCATACATTACCACAGCACACAATCAGTCACTGTAATGATAAAAGAGCAAGGTTGGGATGCGTTAGAGTATGAGAGGCGGATGAGGAAGATTCTCGTAGTGTATAAGGCGTATATTGGCTTTGAAGCTTGAATAGAAATTCGTAGAAGAAATAAGGGTATTTCATGGAAGGGAAGCGTTAACATGCTCGCATGTTGCGTTTCAGGTTTTTTTTTACTTATAACATTACTCCTCTTCAACGTCGAGGTCATTGAAGGCCGAATAGGACTGGAAACAAGGAACGGGAAGGAATTAGGTCATGGTATTTTGAAGGAAGCATCTCACCATTCGCCTGTAGTAATTTCTGTAAACCATGGAAAACCTAAATCTGAATGCCCGGACGGGGATTCGTACCGCCGTCCTCCCGAATGTGAGGCCAGAGCGTTAACCATTCACCCACCATGCTCGGTGCTTTTCAGGTGTTAGTGTATTGAAAATTTTCTTTTATTAGTGAGGGAGTGATGTAGGAGTAAATTAAGAGGGAAAATTTCGAATAATTTAACAATTTCTGGAAGAATTTAAAATGAAACGTAAAGAGCAAAAAGAGGTGAGTTGTGAAATTGCACGAAAAAAATTTAAGAACATTTAAATGTGAAATTTGGTATTTCAGGAAACTACTAGTGATGTGACGGATCGTTAAAAATGTATATCCGCGGATACGGATACAGATACGGATCATTAGTGTCTAGATCCGCGAATACGGATACGGATACGGATCTCAACTTGGACGACAGTGAAAAAGTCACCTGCGATCTATTATCGACTAACGTCCAGCTTACGCGACGTGTTTTGACCTTGCACTGTACGTGTTTATGTTTATATTTTAGGATGACATAGAATTGCGTAGATTATAAACGTTCCTTTTTTTTGGGAAGTTGTAAGTTAAATTAAAATAAAAACAATTTATACAATAAAGTATAGTAGTGTAATATGGAAATATTTTACGGTAGTAAATGACGAATCTGCTAAATACAAACTCTGAATGAATGTATTCCCATGAAAGTACAGCATTCTTAAAAATTCATCTTCAGACGAAACACCCACAAAAATATGAGTTATTCTTAAAAGAAGACTCCGCTAAGAAGATTGCCGGCGAACACATTCAGCAGGGAACGTCATTAAAAACGGTAAAAAGAGAATTTAGAAGAACATTTTTTAACGAATACATAGAAAAATTCAAAATGTGGGATAGTAAAAAATTATTTAAAACTATTTAATTGCAGAAATGATAGCTTTATCTGGTTTGCCTTTTAACACGTAGAAGATTTTGGGTTCCGACGATTCCTGGATAATGTTATTGCAAATTAAGTTCTAAAAGGCAGGAAATATTTTAAGTAATTTATCTGCAGCGAACTTTAGGATCGAAAATAAAGACTTGTTGCAGGATCTTGAAAGAGTTTCCGTCACATCCTATATCTGGTAGACTGTTTGGTAAGGTGTTTCATTGGTATCCAGAACATTACAAAAGATTTTTTAAGGGAAAATATCGTTTTAAAAGCGGAGATACTTGAAGAACGCCAAACGGGAGATTACATTTTGGAAATATTTCAAAATATGTTTGAAGGGTGAGAAATCCCAAACAAAATGTGCACTGCATGGTAAGAGATGGGGGATCCATCATGAAGAGTTCCTGCACTTTATCTGACGTAGATAATATTGATTGTGCAGCACATCAGCTGCACCTGATTGTTAAAAAAGCTGTTAACAATAACAGAAAAAATTTGTTGGTCTATGACACATGGGTCGC
Source organism: Vandiemenella viatica (assembly GCA_031002005.1). NCBI lineage: Eukaryota > Metazoa > Arthropoda > Insecta > Orthoptera > Morabidae > Vandiemenella > Vandiemenella viatica. The sequence continues at coordinate 3,028 of JARYHS010002900.1, forward strand.
CCATATTTATCATCACGAAGTGAGCAGTTTTTCAGTGCAGCAGGAATAATTTATGATGTTCATCGTAACAAAACTGCCAATTTATTTTTGAAGTAAAATTTGCCAATCTTAATGTTAAATATAAAATTTATTTTTAAAGTTTCTTTAAAAGTGATTATTTTATCTGATGTAAACATTTCAGCAGTATCTTAAACATAATTTCAGCTAGCAAATCACAAAGATTAGAGGCCTGATCTCACTATAAAGATAGTTAAAATAATAGCTTAAAACAAACTACCCAGTTACCTTTGGTAAACTAGTAAAATAAATGTAAGAACTGAAGACTTTTCCGGCGTACGACTGCAATGAAGTCTTCACGGGTATACCACCGGATTGTGTTGTGAAAACAAGATATTTCGACGACTAGTTCCGCCATCTTCACAGATAGGGTATCTATGGGTCAACCGACCTAGTGCAGATGTCTTCACACCTGAAGAAGACGGACGAAGTTAGTCGTCGAAATATCGTGTTTTCACAACACAATCCTGACGGTATACCCGTGAAGACTTCATTGTAGTAAAATATATGTTTAAATAATTAATATTTGCAATATAAATGTTCCAGATATGAGATTTTAAGAAATATGAAGTAATTGGAATGAAGTTAATAGTATTTCACTGCTAGATATCTTTAAAATTTTATATACGTGCTTAGTGAAATTCTTTACAATAGATCCGTTAAAGATCCGCTAAAAAAGTAACGGATACGGACACGGATACAGATCTTTTTTCCCCCCTCGGATATCCGCGGATACGGATACGGATATCAGGCTCATCACTAGGAGAAACTAGCATTTCTCTCGCAGCTTCGCCTTCGTGGAATTCGATGTGTGGATGAATTTAAAATGTGCCTTTTCAAAAATAAATGTGTAAGTCAGGGATACAGACTAATAAATGAAATATGAGGTGTATTCACCCTAATGAAATATTATTTAATCAAATTTTCGTAATGTGTAAAATAAACTAGTATATAGGAGAAATTTTTGGTGCTATAAATAGCAAATAGTAAACAAATCGTAAAGATTCTGGAAAGATATTCTTTTAGTTATGGATTAAATCTATCAGAGGAATACTATGCGACTCATCAGCTTGTGGAGCTATCCCGCAGCCATAATTTAATGATTTTTCTATTTCAAAATAATAAACAATTTTTAATTTACAATTTTTAAGCTTCGATTTCTCATAAACGAATATTTCACCATGATGAATGACATTATCGAGAGATGCCAGAAATGTTATATGCTGTTCCCATTATTATACTGAAGAAATCTCCTTTCAAACGTATAGAAACAATTGAAATATGGTATTCCAATGTTAAGGTTAAGAACAGATTTGCTTTTATTGCTCCGGCGCCAGGCCAATTGGACTCATAAGTCAAATTGCAGATTTTAAGCTTGAATTGTGAATACCCCATCAAAGCGCGCTATAAATTTATACACGCAGAAATTTAGTCAGTCGGATAACAGGTTCCATTTTCAGTAAACTAGATGCAAGAGAAGAGGAAACGGTAGAGTGAAAAAAACAATAAGAACAGGAATCAAAAATAAAACAAAAAATACTATACAGACAAATTTAAAAATCGGGAATTGAGAAAGAAGCTGTTATGATTTGTTCATCAAGTTACAACGATACTGCATAAACTGAACCAATTTACTAAAAAGCTGTTCAAGGCAATAATTGCTAACAAATTACAATCAAAAACTACTTATCCACAGTTGTGGCTAAGTTCATATCGTAACGTTCACCATTTCTGATTTCTTTTTTGTTTCTTATGGTTTTACGCTTCTTCGACGTCATTAGAGGTGGTAAAGGACTGGGGGCAAGGAACGGGGAGGAATTCAGCCATGGCCTTTTGAAGGAAGCATCCCGGCATTCGCCTGGAGAGATTTTGGGAAACCATGGGAAGCCTAAATCTGGATGCCCGGACGAGAATTCGAACCGGCGTCCTCCCGAATGCGAGGCCAGAACATTAACCAATCATCCTTCACGCTCGGTCTCTGATTTCTTAATGCCCACGAACTGTATACTACTAAGTATAGTAAATTAAGCATTTCCCTGTTTCTACGTCAGTGGTGTTTAAAAGATGCGAGCAATAAGTATCTTCTCTTTTAGCTGTTACGACAAAATCATATATATTATTTATATAACGTATATTTTTGTCACCTTTATCTGCCTTTATACTTAACCGAAATCAATGAATAAGGTGTCATTTCAAAGCTTATGGTCTTCACTTTGGTCACATCATATTTTAGGAAATGAAGTTTTCGGAATTCGACCCTTTAAGCGCGAAAATGTCAATATTTCTAAAATGCTGTTTTCTGTGTTACGAATCATTTATCTCCCTGGATACATATCTGAAATCGTTTAATGAAGTATCATTTTAAAGATTAAGATCTCCGCTTTAGTGACGTCATATATTAAGACAGAAATGTTTCTGAATTCGACCCTTAAAGGGCAAAAGTATCAATATTTTTGAAATTCGTTTTTGTGTCACGAGTGATTTATTTCCCTTAATATCTAACCGATATAGATAAATGAGGTATCATATTAAAGACTAAGGTCTCCGTCGTGGTAACATTATATTTTAAGAAAGGAATTTTTTGTAATTCTACCCTTAAAGGGCAAAAATGTTAATTTTTCTAAAATGCGTTTTTTGTATATCGAGCCAGTTATCTCACTGGATATCTAACCAAAATCGATAAATGAAGTAGGATTATGAGGAGTAATGTCTCAGCTTTGTGAAATCATATTATAAGACAGAATGTTTTTGGAATTCAAGCCTTAAAGGGAAAAAATATAAATTTTTCTATAACGCATTTTTGTGTCACGAGCGATTTATCTCCCTTGAAATCTAACCGATATAGATAAATGAGGTATCACATTAAAGAATAAGGTCTCCGCCGTGGTAACATTATATTTTAAGAAAGGAATTTTTCGTAATTCAACCCCTAAAGGGCAAAAATGTCAATTTTTCTAAAATGCGTTTTTTTGTGTCTCGAGCCACTTATTTCCCTGGATATCTATCAAAAATCGATAAATCAAGTAAGATTATGAGGAATAATGTCTCAGCTTTGGTAACATCATATTTTAAGAAAGAAGCTTTTGGAATTAAATCTTTACAGGGAAAAAGTATAAATGGTTCTACAACGCATTTTTGTGTACGAGCTATTTATCTCCCTTGATATCTAACCGATATAGGTAAATGAGATATCATATTAAAGACTAAGATCTCCGCCGTGGTAACATTATATTTTAAGAAAGTAATTTTTACAGGCCAAAATGTCAATATTTATAAAATATGTTTTTTGTGTTTCGAGCCATTTATATCCCTGGATTTCTAACCAAAGTCTATAAATGAGGTAGGAATATGAAGAGTAATGTCTCAGCTTTGGTGACATCATATTCAGCCTCACTATTCATCGCATTTTATTCGCGAAATTTTCGCACGGGTCGCCTAGTGATACTTAAAACCGAACACAGTTATTCAGTTACTATCCGAGACTCGTCGCAGCGACATCTAGCGCAGCCGGGTCATTCGCTTGCTGATCACAGACCAGTCGAACGGGATCCCAGAGGGATTCTAGTTTTGATACAGGACGGAGTGGTCTCCGGGACAGTGACTTGTAGCTGATTAGACCGCAGGGAGCGGTCCACCATACCTATTTTTCTACTTCTTCGTTTATCCTCTATTTTTCCTCCTATCTGTCGATTCGAGAGCCATCGCGGTCAATGCAGTGGGCTCTTCCCTTATCCCGACCACCAGAAGAGTTGGTCAATAAATCGACCGCTGCTCGAGCGCAGCCGGAGTTCTTGATTGTGGGCGCGGATTAGGGCGACCCCGGTCTTATCCGTCCGTATTGGGGGTGCCGGCCAGTTAATTTGCGGCTCTGCAGTGACTGACTGAGTGCTTGGACGGATGCCAATTAGAGTCCGCAGCAGACCGCCAGCTGGTCGTCGTAACAAAGTGCTGCTGCAGCTTACCTTCAACAGGATCCTGAGGTTTATTATTAGGCTTCGGATCTTTATGACCAAAAAAATAGAGAAATATGCAGGCAAATATGACCTTAAAAAGGGGGAAATATGACCAAAAAATAACAAAATATGACCAAACATTTTATTTACTACACATCAAAACATGCTCAATTACACATCATTTATTTTATCTAGTAGTGTCCCTTTCATGTAGACAGCATAATTTGCTTCCGTGCACTCACTGCACTATTGGGAAATTAAACTTTAAATCGCCGTTGAAGTTACTTTAATTTCACATAATTTACAGAAAAAAACTCTTTCATCTATTCTGAAATATTCCTCTAAAAAATCCCTTTCGTAACTTCATGACTTCGCACTTTCAAAAAAAAAAATTGTCTTTGGCATGGCGGTAGGCATACCCACCGATCCACTGCAGATTTACATTATTTTATTTTATTTATTTTTATTTAGGAAACTTGTTCCATGGATACCAGCTGAGGAAGGACTTCTGGAATGTGAAACATGCCGTGGTTAATACACAAACATACAATAAGAGTCATAATCATAGTAAAAACAATTATATGCTATAAAGACAAATAATGAGAATAAAAACAAACATTAATTTTTACAATTGAGTTTTTGCAAAACGTCATATTGAATACAGTTAATTGTTTTGTTCAAATTGTTGGATGGAGTAGAAGGAGTTGCCAACAAGATAATCTCTCAGGTTTTCTTTAACTATAGCTTTATTCTCTGCAAACTGTTTTATACTCTTGGGAAGTTTATTAAACTGATATATCAAAGAATAATTAACTCCGTTGTGTACTAATGACAATGATGTATGTGTTTTGTGCAAGTTATTTGTGTTTCTTGTTTTGAAATTGTGTGCCTGTGAATTAATTGTAAACAGTTTAAATTGTTCACTGACAAAGCACATGAGTGAATATATATATTGAGAAGTAATTGTAATAATATTGAATATTTTAAAGAATTGTCTGCAAGAAGTTCTTGGTTTCACCCTACACAGCATCCTAATAGCTCTTTTCTGTGCTATGAAAACTTTTTAACTTCGTGAAGAGTTTCCTTAAAAAATTATGCCATTTGGCATCACTGGTCAACGAAGACTGAAGATTAATTTCAAAAGTTTTTCTTTGAGACATTGATAGACGCGGATCATCGATACAGCCATGCTGCTGCTGCATTGTAGAGATTAAAAGGTGAGCGGATCATTACGTTAAGAGAATGACAATAATGTGTAACTTTAATTCTTGAGTAGTGAATTCTGACCCATTCGGTGTTTTTTCTTCCAATGTATAATAGTTCTGTGAATAATTATTTTAATTTCATCTCATCTATATCTATTCCATTCACGGTACAGTTAAAAACTTAGCAGTTTTTTCTCAAAATATGACCATATTACCATAAATATTATCGTAATGTGACAAAACTAGGAAAATGTTCTGAATATGCATTTATATGCTACATAAAATACACTTGAATACAATCAGAAACATTTGATCAGTGTTTAATTCAACATTACAGCTTAAAAATAAGGAAGGAAAAAAATATGACTTGGTATAAATATCCGAACTCTATTTATTACTGTTCAGTTTTACGAATCTCAGTAAAAAGTCTGTATTACGCCGAGTACTCGAATTATTTAGTTTTTTGGGTGATGGACCTAGAATTTTAGTTTTATTTGCAAACCATATTCTTCAAAGCTGTTTCAAATATCAATTAACCTGGCAACAGTTGTGCTGCACTGGACAAACTGCGCTATAAATAACTTAACCAATCCTGATGTATTTACAACTGAAATCATTAAGAAAAATAATTGGGTTTCTGCCTTAAGCAATCATAATTAGAGAGTCAAAAATTAAAGAAGCTGAGACTGGAAGAGATGCTACAACAAATTTAGGCTGCTTGTATATCTAGCGTGAAATAACAAAAAATTGACATTGTAGAAAGTTATGTTTGTAGGCCATTACACTTAAGGGGCTTTCACGCTCAACCTGCATTGCAAGAGACTCCGGTTCGAGTCCTGGCATGGTTAATTATAATTAAACTTTATATCCATCGTGTGTTGTCTATACTGAAATATTTAGCAAAAGTTTCGGAGTTTATAAAAAAAAACGAGTGGTTTTATTAATTTTAATGAAGTCAATTTTTAACAAATCACAAACGAGTATAATTTAAGAACATGAAAATCTTGGACAAGTTTTCGTTCATTGCAGTGGACAATCGCATTTTGACAACTTTACCGCAATGATGACACGTGAGTAGAATTTTGTAGCATGGTTGTGGCAAACTGCATATTCCCGGGCTGACTGAAGAAGGACGTCTGGGCAGGTAGTGGCCAACTAAAGATTCGGTTTCGGCCAGTTTCGGCCAAAAAATCTAGTTTCGTCTACAGTTTCGGTTTCGGCCAAGAATAGGCAGAAACTTCGGCCGTGCCGAAACTGTTGCCTAGGATTTATTTATGATGATTGTTTTGTAAAAGTAAAGAGAGGTTATAAATGAATGTAATCTTTCTCGGCGTTGTTTATTTATAAACGTTTCTCGGGAAACAAACCGAGTGATGTTGTTATTAATGCAAAATATTTCGGCGACTTTATTCTCCGTTGCCATCTTCAGGTGCAGTTGCAAGTCTTGAAGTCTGCCTTGAAGTCAGCCTTGAGCGTGTTGTTTGTAAACTGGCATGGCAACGACAGATGTTGTTATGTTGCCTAGCAGCATCTCAGATGTCATTAGACGCCCGCGGAACACAAAAAGCAGAGCGTTGGTGATGAGCAGCCTCAATTACAGGAATCCATGCATCACTTATCTGGTATCCACAATCCCTGTTTACCAAATCAGACGCGAGGCGAATTTCAAATGCTTCTTTAATGACGCTGTCCCAGAAGCCTCTCGCATGTTTCGATTTCGAAGCGACTAAGGTGTTGACACATGCGAGAGGCTTCTGGGACAGCGTCATTAAAGAAGCATTTGAAATTCGCCTCGCGTCTGATTTGGTAAACAGGGATTGTGGATACCAGATAAGTGATGCATGGATTCCTGTAATTGAGGCTGCTCATCACCAACGCTCTGCTTTTTGTGTTCCGCGGGCGTCTAATGACATCTGAGATGCTGCTAGGCAACATAACAACATCTGTCGTTGCCATGCCAGTTTACAAACAACACGCTCAAGGCTGACTTCAAGGCAGACTTCAAGACTTGCAACTGCACCTGAAGATGGCGACGGAGAATAAAGTCGCCGAAATATTGTGCATTAATAACAACATCACTCGGTTTGTTTCCCGAGAAACGTTTATAAAAAAAAAAGAGGTTATGTTTGATTCACACATTACTTACCTACATTTTGAGGTAATTGTTGCTGGATTACACTTTGTACCTGTATTTTAATTTTAACCACCCAGACAACTACCTGCTGTGATTTGACTGTGTGTGTCTTTCAGTTACATGATTTTATCCGTGAAAGCGCGTATAGCTCGTGCGAATTTTCATCTCCATACCTTTGCCGCATACTGCGCGAGGTGCCTAGAAAATGCGGACGGGTAGTAAGTCTAAATTTTCTTTTATAGTTGGAATTCATAATTATTTGTATTAATATTCCTAATTTAGAATGAATGCCATATGCCTGCTTTATTACGCAGGTTTTTTTTTTTTATTTGATCTGTGAGGTATAATTTATTTATCTTACACTGTTTTCTTTCGGGTAAAAATATCACAAAAAGAAAAAAAATCAGATTTGGTAGTGTTTCGAAAAAGCCCATACCGGTTCGTCTGAAGATGTCAGAAAAATTTGTAATACATCATATCCATTGCTAAGTAACTAACTCGAAACACAAACATTGCATTGGAGTTTCAGGGCAGTTGTTAAGACAACAGTCGTCAATAGACGAAATGAAAAATTATTTAAACGAATCTAAATTAAAACGAATGGATGTAATGTTGTTGAAGGCCATTTTTCCGCAGTTGCTCAGTAAATTAATTCAGGAACTTTGGCCAACATATTCATAGACCATATAGAAAATGAGATATGGAAAAACCTGTTACCACAGAAAGGATACAATATTATCTATTGGTGGAGATTTGTTGATGATGTAATATGCCTCATCAATGAAACAGAAGACCGCATAACTGAACTGAACCAAGACATAAACAATATACACAAAAACATCACCTTCACAATAGAAAAGGAAAACCAAGGAAAACTGAATTTCTTAGATCTCACCATAACAAAAGATGCAAACACACACTCATTTCAGATATACAGGAAACCTACAGCAACAGATCAAATAATACATTCCACATCAAACCACCCACAAAACCACAAACAAGCTGCAATATGGTTCATGCTAAACAGATTAAACAGAACACCACTAACAAAGAAAAACTACCAAACAGAACTCAACACAATAAAAGAAATAGCAACAAAAAATGGATATAAATCACAGACAGTTGACACAATAAACAGAAAAATCACAAACAAAATGGGGAAAGAACAGAAATTAACTAACACAACCAAACTACAGCCACCCAGTACCCAACAAACAAGGACACCCACAACACAGACAATGCAAAACAACTCACAAACCACAATATACACTGAAAATAATAGTAAATGGTATTCAATGACATATTCCAACAAATACACCCACAGAATCACAAACATTTTTAAAAAACAAGGCATAAACATTGCTCTACGAACAGACAACTCGATTCAAAAACAGTTAAATACCCACTTAGACAGAGACAACTATCAAAACTCAGGCATATATCAACTGACATGTCACAACTGTGATGCAATATACATAGGACAGACAAGAAGACAGTTTAAAACCAGATACAAAGAACAAATGAGGGCACTAAAGTACAGTAACCACTCCACATTCGCCGAACATCTAATAGAAAACGATCAGTTACCAACAGACATTAACAAAGACATGCAAATACTCACAATCAACAATTACAGACACAATACCCTCACTCTACAAGAAAACTACCACATACAAAAAGCAATAAAAAATGGCAAAACTTAACAAACCAAACACTGTTCAAACTGGTAAACATACAATAACCCTACAATAAAGAAATAAACCTAACAAATACATACACCCACACACTTACATATAACTAGATATAAAATTTCCCACGCAAATTCAAATCCGGCGCCGTCAGCGCATCACCACCTTTGACAGTAAGAAAATAAGATGGCCACCAAAACAAGCGAATTGTAGAAGACGCAATGTTTATATCGTGTACACAACAGCAAAGAAAATGGCTGTAATTGAAACATGCTTTGGAGAGAAAGCAAAGATGTGTGGTTACTATCCTGAAATCCACTAATGTAAATAGTAAGTGTAAATAATAAGAAAATGTATAAATTTAGCGTTATGTCAAATAAGTTTGTAAATCAAATGTAAACTTTAAAATGGATTCGTCGCTGATGATGCCTCGAGGAGAGGCGAAACGCGTACGGCAATAAACCTACATAATACAGTTGCATTGGCGTTATTTTATGAATTAATTTAATAAAACGAATGGGTTCATAAAAATCACTAGAAGTGTTGAATGTTGTTCAGTCAACGATCTCGAGATTGACGTTTAAATATAAATTTTTCAACAGGTTTATGATCCTGAAATTCCAAGAAGGATTGACGACACAATAATTGACATAATAATCGTGGACGTGCTGCCTTATGCTTTGGTGGAAGGCAAAGCATTGAGGCGACTCAATTTCACTGATCCCCGCTCGTAAAAAAATCTAAAATAAAGACGTTAATGGGAAAAAGCTAAAGGGTGAGTGATACCACCGATATCTGTACCAACTTTCAAGCTGTACAGCTCATTTTATTGTAAATCATCAACGCCTAAAAGTTATATTGGGTGCATGTGTGCTGGAACAGGATCATACCAGTAAATACATTGCGCAAAACTTTACAGAGATGGTGAATGAATGGAGTTTAAACGGCAAGACTTTTCAGGTCCTAGGTGAAAGTGCACCAAACAGTGCTCCATGAGTGGTCAATATGAATCTATTGGTTGGGTGGCACACACGCTTCAGTTGGTGATAAAACATGCACTATTTTCAGACGATGAAACCAAAGGCTTACTTAAAAAATGCTGAAAAATTGGAGGGCATTTCAACTATAACGAGCAAGCAGCTGGAAAATTGGCAGAATTTCAAAAACAATGCAGATTACCAGAAGATTCTTTGGTGCAAGTTATCGATGTGAGGAGGGGCAGCACTTAATTGATGTCACAAAGGCTTTTAGAGCAAACGAATGAGGTCAAACTGTACAGCGTTGAATATGGTAAGATTGATATTTTTTTTCTCTAGTGAATTGGATGTTAAAAAGAATCTCACAGACCTGATTAATTGACTTTCGGGTTTTGCCGCGTTGTTTATTTCATTACCTAAGCTTTCGGCTGGTATCCTCCAGCCTTCGTCAGAGATACTGTTTATATTGACATAGCAACGAGCGCCAAGCATCGCAGGTTAAGAGGCCGCTATCTTCGTTGATGTTGTTGGTGTTTTTTAAAATTTCTGCCGCCATGCTATTAATACCGGGCATGAAGTAAAATTTCAAGAAACGAGGCTACTGTGGAGAGAAGACCAGTGGTGGCCCCGACGTGTGAAAGAGGCAGCAGAAATTTTAAAAAACTCCAACAACATCAACGAAGATAGCGGCCTCTTACTCTGCGATGCTTGGCGCTCGTTGCTATGTCAACATAAACAGTATCTCTGACGAAGGCTGGAGGATACCAGCCGAAAGCTTAGGTAATGAAATAAACAACGCGGCAAAACCCGAAAGTCAATTAATCATGAACAAAGATGGCCGTGGAAGTCTGAGGAATCATTTAATCTCACAGACGTTTTGATATACTTTATTTATAATTTGATGACGCATACTTTTGATATCACTATTAAACCGCAAAGTTCGATCCCAAAGCGAAGATGGTGACTCACGTGAAAAACTGACTGTACGAGTCTTTGAACATCAAACTCTCTTTTATAAAACGACAGCCTTCATTGATCGCTGCGACAATACTGGACCAAAGAATTAAATCGAAATATCTCAGTTCCAATTAAGAGGACGTTGCAGCGACAGAAATAGAATCTTTTTTGACGGAGTACTGTCCGGTGGCGGAGAAAATGTTCGCTCAGTTTCTACAAAACTGATCTTGCCACCTTCCAATACACAGCAAGAAAAGGAGTGTCGTTGGGATACACACTATTGCCTCCAAATCAGATGGAGGCAACTGGATCTGAAATGGAAAAAAACTGTTTTGAAAGAAAGATTTCAATCTAATCTGTTAATGCCGACATATATTGTTATTTGAACAGCAGACCATATCCTACCCTCAGAAATGTGGTCGTAAGGTAACTTTCTGCTCCGCCTACCAATGTTCCAAGCGAGCAACTGTTTAGTGGCGATGCGTATATCGTCGTAGTCATCAGCTTAGTATATTAATAATTCCGCGTGGTCGTAATGACCTGGTGAAAGGGTTTCTTTTGCCAGCGCATTCTGGCCCTGTCGTAGCTGCCTTAACTTAATGCAGCAATCCTACCGGGTACAGGTGACCTATAGTTTAACGTGGAATTCGAACCACGGAAGCGTTCTGGCGTACTTCACATTACTCAACAAGCTGTGCCAGATGTGCAGGTCGGGTTTAGGGCCTATGAAATTCTCAGCCGAGACCGGGATTCGAACCGAAGACCTTTCGACCTCCAGTCAGACGCCTTAACCGCAGAGCCACCAGACCGATATTACATCTGCTTGGTGAAAATGTAGAAAAACTGCACTGCTTTCCTTACCGTACAATATCAGAGTTTTTAATGACCAATACTAAAATTAATTAGTAAAATAATAATAATATTTCGTTTTTTTTCTTTTAATTTTATATCTGTATTTTTAATTAAGTATTTGACTGTCGAACAAATTAATTATCTTGGTTGAGACTGATAATAGGTAATTTTCTTTTTTTTTGGGACAGATAATTATGTAATCACCAAGTGCTACATAAAAAAATGAAATATTTATTCATATCTTGTACAGTACACTTGGTTATTAATTTTATAAAATTTAAAATAATAAATTAATCATGAAAATATCGTGAACACAATTAAAATACTCAATTTATAATGAGTCTGTACTTTATATCAGTGTGTTGATTTTTAACAAATTTTATTTACTGGAGTAAGTCTATAACATGTTTATTATTTTTATTCGTGTTAAATTGTTAATTATTAATATAACATAAATTAATAATTATTTTTGTTACATAGTTATTTTGTTACTTTAATTTCATTTTAACACAGTTAACTCGTGTAAAATGCAATTAATTTCAGTATACAATAGAAATTTTAATTTGGCTGAAAAAAGTTTCGGTTTCGGCCGAAACTGAGACCGCAGCCGAAAATTCGGTTTCGGTTTCTGCTGAAAATCCTGTTTTTGGCGGACACTAGTTGAAATAACGTCCCCGCTGTGACTCTGGCGTATATCTGACTATAACATAATTCTTAAGATTACTGCTAAAGTAGATATAAAATTTCAGTATCAGAATATTGCATACTTTTGCATTCAGGCATTCTGTAGGGCACAAGTATCCTATTATTGGTAGATTCAAGGAAAACTGTTGATATAAAGCAAGCAGATAACCTTTTTTGGAGTAGCTTTGTTGTGGTTTTTTCTCGATCACTTCCCAGCTCTACTTCATGTATTACCTTCTTTTTTTTTTTATTTAAAAAAAAATTGTATCTGTAGATCTTTATAACGGTTACTAACGTATTTTAACCTGGAAAACATTATTGAGAATCATTTATTTACTGAAGCACACCATATAGAATTATTTTATAAATCTACAATTAAAAACCTTAAAACTGATCTCATATATAACCATTTACACAATTTGAATTTAATAATATTTAAATAGGTACGTACCTTATCATTAATACT
>JARYHS010002904.1:0-12452 GCA_031002005.1 Vandiemenella viatica
AACATGAATAACTGCGAAAGTAATTTTGATTACAATCCGTCAACGAAAAAGATGAATTTGCAATTGATGGTTAAAAAAACAGACAGTAATAATTTATGTTGAACACAATAAATGTACTGGAAACGATGATTCGCACTCAAGTTTTCTGTTTAATAAAATGGTAGTCTGAAAATGTTTTGACCCAGATATAGATGACGATGCTAACGGCAGACATAAGGAAAATAAAATAATGTAACAATCTACATGTACACATATTTGGTTCGATGTGAACTCTGTTTCTTCGTAAGTCTAATCTTAAGAGGCCTCCATTTTACATTTATTCAAGAGGCGATTGGAGATGTTATTTTACGGACTTTGCAGAACACGAGTCACTGATGGAATAATTGCATGTATCATTGTATATTAAGATAGTATTTACTATCATGGTTTCTTCTTTCTGTAATACCTTGCAATTTAAAACCTTAAATATATTTTAGAATTTATGCGTCTGAAGAAAGTAAGGAATTTTACGCGAATACATCAAAGGAGAAGTCGCTCTGGGATCTGAGAATCCCTTTACGGGCGGTCAGCGATGTTGTAACAAAAATTACGAAAATACTGCCTATCAATAACTGTTTTCCTCATTGACTCCGTGCAGCAAAAGCAACATCTTCGATACTGTTATTACCTGCGATCGAAGCACACAATGTAGACGTCATCTAGATCAACTGGCCCCGCAGGGGCCTGGTATGCAAGTGCCAGGAACGGGTTTGGCGAACCTGCGGTGCCCGAGCTGGAAACTTGTGAGCGCCGCCAGTTTCCCACACCGTAAACTCCTACTATGCTTCAACGACCACCGTAGGGCGTGGCGGTGGAACGTTGTGTGCCTAGGAGAATGGGGATCTTGGCTTCATCGCAAGGACGGAAGAAACCTCTATAAAAAAACCTCAACCTCAAAGTCAGCCACGTGCCGAGGAGGAGAATGGGTGATGAGGGAAATCACTCGCTAACGTGCAACCTCAGGGGCACCTGCGCACCCCTGTTGTAAGAGCATTTCTTTTTATTTTGGATTTACTCGTGGGATCAAAATTCAACCTCACAAATCCAAAAACCAAAAAACATGCGGTACGGGTGTGTCGCAGGAAAATAAAAATACACCCAGTACCAAGAAGTGGGCCAGGGTTGATAGCCCACCCGCATCGGAGAGTCAAAGTCACAGGAAAGTCTGTTCAATACCGAACGCTTTTATCATAATGCAGAGGGTAGAGGGGACATTTGAAAAGGTGTCCCCTTTTTACATCAATAAAGGTTGGAACCTTGAGATCAATTAAAAAGCTGAGGAATGGGACACTGCTGCTGGAAACAACCACCAGTAGGCAGGCTTTCCAGCTCCTTAATTGCAAGAAGTTCGGGGAGTTCGCAGTCAGTTGCGAACTCCACAGAACCCTAAACTCTAGTAAAGGCGTTGTCACCTCCGGGACATTATGGATTTAGGGACTGAGGAACTGGTTAAGGAGTGGGAAGATCAGCAAGTGGTCGAGGTGCGTCAGATTACATGGAGGGTAAATGGCAGTCTTGAAAAGACTGCCACCTTCGTCCTGATGTTTGACACTCCAGTGTTGCCCCAGTGTATAAAAGCCGGATACATTAATCTGAACGTCCGTCCGTATGTTCCGGACCTAATGCGCTGCTTCCAGTGCCAGAGTTTCGGACATGCGACGGCGTCATGCAAGGGCAACCCCACCTGTGGTAGATGCGGCAAGGGGACACATGAGCCTGGTGCCAATTGCATGCTCCCACAGGTGTGTGTCAACTGCTCTGGGTTGCACCCTGCCTGGAGTAGGGAGTGTATCTTGAAGAGCGCAAGATACAGGAGTTGAAGACCAAAGAGTGGATACCTTATATAGAGGCAAAGAAGAAGGCGAAAGCGCTCGCCGTTCCAATATTTGGAACAAGCTTTGCCAAGACGGTCTCGACTCCCATCAGGAAAGAAAGTGTTGCTACGCAGACATCCTTTGCAGACATGGGCACAAGCACTGTGTGCTCATGTCAGTGCAAGTGTGGTGCAAAATCCACGAAGGTCATAACACCCAAGACTGCGGATGTCGCTAGCAACACATCTGCAACCTCGACCAGTCCAGCAGCAGAAACAAAGTCTCCACCAGCAATCAGGTTAACGGCACCTCCTATTCCACTACGAGCTATTGAAATGGTAGCGATACCATTTGCTACCGGTGGAAATAGAGGTGACCAAAAGATCCGAGGTATAAAGTTTAGACAGACTGATCCGACCCAGTTTAAGTCCCCCTCTTCTTCTCCTCCCGGATCCTACAGCAGCAGGGAGAGTAAGGAGAAGGGGCAGAGGAAGAAGAAAAAGGATGGGGAGGATTTTGAGGAGTCCTCTGGGTCGGAGATGTCTGTCTCCGCCTCCGGGCAGGAAGAAACGGAGATGCTGGTGGACGAGTCTGGTCCCGTTCCTCAGCAGGAAGTGACCGATGACCCACCCGAACCAGGGCGGGTGAGGTTAAATAGGTAAGGATGGCTCCTATACTCCAGTGGAACATCAACGGTTTTACAGCTCTCAAAGAGGAGTTACACCTCTTCACACGGTCTGATCCCTTGTGTCTCTGACTACAAGAGACACATTTCAGACCAACACACCAACCTATGCTAAGAGGAAATGACGTTTCCGGTAAGGACGATTCCGAGGGTGATCAAGCGAAGGGTGGAGTGACAGTGTTTGTCCGAAACACTGTCCACTCCGAACCTGTAGCTCTCACCTCTGATTTACAAGCAGTGGCAGTGAGGATTTATGGTCCCACTCAACTGACAATATGCTCTATTTATCTACCACCTAACACACCCATCAGTTATGACGACCTGCTTAACATCCTCCTCCTTGGAGATTTCAACACAAATAGTGCGCTGTGGGGCTAAAAGCACAAGTAGTTAATTTCAGAAATTATTTTTAAATTGTAATAAGTTTAATTTTGAAGCTGCAAGTGATTTTATATGAAGTAATAGCATTTATAAATTGTTTAAGCATATATAATGATATTTGATAATCCATTTGAAACATTTGTAAAAATATATATATATATTATGGCAAATCTTTAAGAGAGCTGTGGCTATTTGTCTCTTTGTCCAGGCATCATGCAAAAACTACTAGTCCAATTTGGATGGGATTTTCACAGTTCAGAAGCTTATAATCTAGTTTAAAATCTGCAGTATGTATCATGACTCTACCTTTTGGTAATTCATGCATACTGAGAACAGGTTTCACAGATCACACAGCATTTCAAATGAACACTCCTTTATGAGATACCTGCAAATATCACACTATCACACTCACTCCGCCATTTGGATTCTGTTAATATTGTTTTTGAACTACACAACTATGGTTTTTTTTCTTCTGAATCTACATTGACTCATTAATCAAACAATTATATCAGAATACTTCAAGAAGTTTACAAAGTTATTTCATTACAAACATTTGTGCTTTGCTAATATAAGAAAAACACAAGACATACATATTACTACACAAACGAAAGTCCATGTAAGTAAAGGTGCAGGATAATGCTACTTGCAAATAATTGTTTAAAATTGCTATGCTTCAAAATTCTATCATGGTGAAACTAACACAAGACTCTGCAAATTGTGAGAAATATTCATTAAATTGTTTGTAGTGTGATTGGTCAATAAGCATTCACTATTTTCCTAACATTTCTGGGAAATTTAATGGATAAAACTTCAATGGCGACCATATAAAAACAAAAATCTCGTTTTACTTTAAGGTGATTTATGAATGTTGTAGAACTTATTAATTTTTCTTTGATAGTGCGGTCAGTTAATATTCCATAAACATACTACCCTTTAATATTATCAGTAGTAGAATTCCTAAGGTGCATATTTGAAGATATCTCAATAACTATGACACTAAGCCACATCAAAAGAAGATTTCCATTTGTCCAAGAGTGTAATATTATGTAATCCTCTTGAAATAATTTTGCTAGTAAAATTTTAAATATTTTCTATTGCAAATGTCATCATCAGTATTAACAGGTCTATCCATCTAGAGTCTTTCTGATAACAAATTTTGCTTGCGAAGAACTGTGTAGTTAATCTCTCCACATTTTCCAATGCCATGTGTGTACATAGTAGTTGTCTAGTTTTCCAATTTAATGTCATGAATTTTGAAGCTCATGAAAAGTCATTAGAAAGAACATCTAAGAATAAAATAAGTCACATGCCATTAAAAACATTGTTTTTAGTATACCTAGGCTTACTGGAATGACAATTTTAATTAAAATCCTTTAATTTAGTTTCATATCTCATTCAACAGCTATTTTCAGAAAAACTGGGTGACCCATGTTAAATTTCGTAAATAAAACATGAGGAATAGCAAACAGGAATCTTAGCTAAACAAAACGCACACAGCAATATTGACATCGCTGTGAAATGTGGGGCAGCTATCTATCATAGTCCTGTGTACATAGTTACACCTCATTTATTGATTTTGCTTTTGTATGAAGAGAGATAAGTGGCTTATCACCAATAAAAAACGTTTAGAAATGTTGATACTTTTTCCTTTTTTAGATTGAATTCCAAAAAATTCCTCTCTTCATTTGTGAGGTTTCCAAAGTGGAGGCCTTAATCTTTAAAATAATACTCCATTTTATGATTTTAGCCATGTATGAATGAAGATAAGTGGTTCATCATAAAAAACAACACTTTTCTGAAATAATGTTAATATTATATAAGAGTGGAGGCTTTTTCGGCATTGTATATAGATGAAATTTTCTGGGTAAACTAGACGTGTGAATACATTTGTATAACACAAAGTTTCAGTGGTCATATTCTCTGCTGCCATTGTCAAGTAACTGCTGCCTATGGGTGATGGGGTTTTTACGAGGGCTGTCCAGAAAGTAACAGACGTTTTGTAATAAAAAAATAAACAAAGTGAAAAAAATGATTTTTATTATATACATTTTAGAGGTAAACTCTTAGGCTATTTTTCAACATAATCGCCATTTAAATTAAGGCACTTATCATAACGTGGTATAAGCTTTTCGATACCCTCTCTGTAGAAATTTGTCGCCTGAGACTTCAACCACTGGTTTACACCGGCATGCAGTTGAGTGCCAGTTTCAAACCGTTGTGTTGCGAGCCACGTCTTCATCGACGGGAACAGGTGGTAGTCGCTCGGTGCCAAATCCGGGCTGTACGGCGGGTGATTGAAAACTTCCCATCCAAAACCATCCAAGAGCTTTTGGGTACGATTGGCCGTGTGTGGACGAGCGTTGTCGTGGAGAAACAAAACTGTCTCACTGAGTTTTCCCCGACGCTTGTTTTGTATCGCGCGTCTTAATGTTCTGAGTGTTTCGCAATACCTTTCTGAAGTGATTGTTTGGCCACGTTCAAGAAATTCAACGAGAATCACACCCTTAGCATCCCAAAACACAGTAGCCATAATTTTTCCTGCTGACAGCGTTTGCAGACACTTCCTCGGTTTCTTGGGAGAATGCGTGTGTCCCCATTCCATAGACTGCCGTTTTGTTTCACAGGTGACGTGCTTTACCCAAGTCTCGTCGCCAGTTACGATATGATCGATAACTTGGTTTCCAGTTTTGGCGTAGTCTTCCAGAAACGTCAGTGCTGCAGTCACTGTTTTTTGTGGTCTTCTGTTAAGATTTTCGGAATCCACCTGGCACAAAATTTGTGGTAACCAAGTTTACCAACCACAATCTCATGAACTAAACTCCGTGAAATTTGGGGGAAATGTTCTGAAAGCTCCGTAATCGTGAAACGACGATTTTCACGGATTTTTTCGTTGATTTTCACCACCAGTTCATCACTCACAACACTAGGCCTACCCATGCGGTCCTCATCGTGAACATTGGTTCGACCATTTTTAAAATCAATGCACCATTGCCTCACTCGGCTTTCACTGATTATTCCTTGGCCGTACACATCACAAATCTGGCGATAAATTTCAATTGGTTTGTGATTTTTCGCCAACAAAAACCGTATTACAGCTCGCACTTCATAACTGGCGGGATTTTTAATTGCAGCGCTCATTTTAACACTCTACTGTATTCAAAGTACGATAGGAACGATGTGCAAACTACCACGGCTGGTTGCGTACTGAATGTATGAACAGTCTGACGCCAAGATGGCGGCGCTAGGAGCACCCATTGTTGCGCCAGGTCAAAACGTCTGTTACTTTCTGGACAGCCCTCGTATATATCGCACAGAACCGTTAAATACTGGCAGGATTGTTGGCACCGATTGTTGGTGTTGACTGTTGACATTGATTGTTGGCAGGACAGATAGAGAGGCTATTACAGTTCCGATGCAATCTCAATTTCTGGATCAATGGTCTCCAGGCTTCACTTGATTGAAATCTAGCGTCTCTATTTAGTAGATTACTCGCTCTCGTTGGTCGAGAGTGTTGGCTTTATACACGGCCCACTGCGGCCACCACTGGCGCCACTTGCTTCTTCCCGCCCGGATGAAACAGCAGTGCTGGCCATGCCCTCTCCCTTCTGGGACTCGGTAATAGCTTTGGAGATCCGGCTAAATGACAACAACATGAATAGGGATGGCAGGCTCTTTCTGAGCGAAGCCTGGAAACCTATCATTAGCGATCTCTGACGAGAGCATAGCAGATCCTCACAAGCAAATGATACCAGTCGGGTGCCACAGTGGACCGCAGATTAAGCCAGCGGTCACAGCTGATCAGAAGTGGACACTCCAGCATCTCAGACTGCCAGCACATCTGGGCGGGAAGGAGCAAGTGGCGCCAGTGGTGGCCGCAGCGGGCCGCGTATAAAGCCAACGCTCTCGAGCAACCTGAGTGATCGGGCCTTCCAGCTGAAGGTATGAAGGAGGTTCTATGGGTGGCCAAGCCGGTTGAGGCAGAGACAGTCAGCTGAGAACAACTACAAGATACGTGATGAAGACAGCAGAGTCAGCTGTTGAAACGTCGTGTTTTTACACCACCATCTGGCTAGACACCCGAGAAGATTTTGTTGCAACTGCTGACTTGTCAGTTTGACCCAGGTGGACATAGCGTGCATGTTTAGTGCAGTTTTGGCTTATGAATTGTGTGCTTTGCCTGATGTACACCTTTCTGCATTGGCAAAGAATGCGATATATCCTGGGCGTTCGTAGCATTAAGTCATCTTTGAGAGAGTGCATTATGTTTTTAATCTTGGCCGGTGGTCGAAAATTTGATTTAATGCCGCATTTTTGTAAAATTTTGCCAATCTTTGCCATGGTCGCTCCCATGGAAGAAAGTCGAAGCGGCGTGGGTCTTCCTGTTGTATTTTTCTTCTTTCTGCTCTTCTAAAAACCGAATCTATTAGTGCCTCATCATAACCATTCTTGTGGGAGGTCTCTCTCAGATGACACATTTCAGCTGGTAAACTAGCTTTATCATATATAGCTCACACTCGGTGAACGAAAGTTTGCAGTACCGTTTTGTGTTGGACTGGGTGATGGTGAATAAGTGCATTGAGACAGAGGTCTGTTTGTGTGGGTTTTCTGTATGGAGAATGACGTGTGGCACCATCGGCCTTCTTTTCTATGAGAATGTTTAAAAACTGAAGGTGACCATTCTACTTCACACCCATTGTAAATTTAATCTTATGATTAATCCCATTAAGATATTCTAAAAATTCTTGTGGACTTTCAATCCTATGTGACCATACAACGAACTTGTTGTCAACATAATGATGAAAAACAGTTTGGCTTCTTTTGAGGACTACTGCCTGCTCTTCAGAGTGTTCCATACAAAAAATTTCTATTGCTGGAGAAAGGGGTGAGCCCATAGCAACCCTGTCAACCTGTCCATAACACTCCCTGCCAAACTGGAAGTAGGTAGACTGGAGCACATGATAAAATAGTTAAACTTTCTTGTTATCAAAATGTTGTATCAGCAATGCTAATGTGTACCCTAGTTGCACCCTCATAGAAAGTGACATGACATCAAAGCTGACCAAGACATTGTTTGCCCACAGTCAAAGTCCTCTCAGTACACTGGCGAACTCTGCAGTGTTCTTAACAAGGTGGCAACATTTTCTTACTAATGGCGACAGCCTGCTTGTAAGATATTTTGCTATTTTGTATGTTGCTGAAACTATAGCACTCACAGTGGGGCGTAAAAGAGAGCCATCTTTATGTATCTTCGGCAGCCCAAACAACATAGGTGGTACCGGGCCTTGAGGCTGGAGATACTTGCTTATTTCGACATCTGTGCCTGATTCCTTCATCAGAAGCTCTATAATCTTCTGCATCATTGTAGGGATCAGATCCCTTGTAATTCTACTATAGGAGGTGTCATCTAACATCTGTAACAGCATTTATTTGTATTCATCTGAGCTGAGGATGACTGTCGAATTTCCTTTATCCGCTGGTAGGATAATGATGTCTGTATCGTCTCAGAGCGTTCGGAGAGCCCTGCATTCAGGTACAGAAATGTTTACTTTCGGATGTTTAGCCTGGTATAGTACCCTACAGGATTCTCTCCTAATTTCCTCTGCAGTGTCGGTTGGAAGATCCCTGATGGCTTGCTCAACACCGCAGATAATTTATCTTTTGGGAATACTTTTCGCAGTTGGTGCAAAGTTGAGCCCACTAGATAGCTCAGAAACTGCTAGATCAACAAGCTGTTTTCCAGAGAGATTACTACAGTTCTAAGTTCAATGTATGATTGAGACTGCTGGCTTACTGGCAGCTTTTTATGTTTAGCACATTGGCACGCCTTTGATCATCGTAGTTGCATCTCGCTGCTGGCAGTTGTATCACTGTCAACCTATTCCCAGGAATCACTGGACAATATTCCAGACAGGTACAGATGGCACTGAAGATCTTAGATGGTTTGTCCAGTTCCTACCTCATGAAGTGAACTCTTTCCTTAACTATGGCTGTACTCGCTTGCCGAAGAATCCTCTTGACTGCTTCTGATGTCATTTGGTGATGTATCTCTGTGAAGTTTGGCACGACATCGCTGACCTAGGAAGGCCAGCGAGTAAAGCAGCTTATCCTTCTTTTTGCGAAGTTTATGCTACAGCCTGATGCTGCGGATGATATCCTCCCCGCAGATGTTAACTGTATAATACTGGAAGCTTTCTCGGTGTTGTATATAGATGAAATTTTCCTGGGAAACTAGCCGAGTAAGAACGTTTGCATAACACAACGTTTCAGTGGTCATATTCTCTGAAATGTAGTCTTCACAAGTTCTCCGCCGGATGGAATTGACGAAAGACAAGCTTTCGGCTGCTAGCACGGCTGCCATTATCAGGTCTGTTGTTACGTCTGTGACAACTAGAGCTGTACTGACATTTTCTGGCAGCCCTACAACGCGTGATTGATTGGCTCTGAAAGCTTTATGGATCTGCAGTGAGTCTGCACTTTTTTTGAGTTGTTCTGTCTCAGTGAGTGAACCAATCCCAAAGCGTCCTCATTGCGAGCGTGATATTGAGAACGGCATTGTGTTGGCAACCAGCCACCGTGAATCTGTGCTAACACACCACCCTTTTTGTTGGAGAGGCATCCTACCGCGCCCTCCTAGGTTTAGGGAAATTCCGTACCAGGGCCTGCACACTATGAAGTGACCTGCGTATGCCAGAATTAGAGCCATTTTGGGCGGGGAATTGGTCACACTTGAAGCCTCCTGAAGATCAGATGGAAGCTGAAGAACTATTTCCTGGCGTCGAGTCCTTGGAAGGTGGCACCTCCAACATCATCGTATCAGCACTCGGTGCTCAGCTAGCCCTGAGAAAGATTCTACCAGCTCCCGAGAAAGGAAATGTCACTGACAAACTACTTGAAAGTGCAGCAGCGAGCTGCAGCGCTGCTACTTTTTCAATACCGGCTATAAGAGCGCCCCCACTTCTTAAAAACATTGTGTGGACCAACCGTAAGATTGACTGTCTGGTATTAAAGACCCTCAAGAAGAGAAGCAACAAAGAGCTGGGTCCATCAGTCTCGATAGGCTCTAAAATGAAGAGGCAAATGGAAGTGAATGATTCTGGCCTCTTGCAAAACAAAAAGCCTGAAAAGAAGAAACTGCCCCACTCAGTTACGTTGGCTAAAGCTGTAATGCTTGACAAAGCCATACAGTCTACTGCAATAGTTGTCAAACCACCCAGAGCGGCTGAATTGCAAGTAGCCAGGAAATCATTCTGGCACTCACAGAATGACACCCAATGGGAAGCACAAATGGAGATCTCAAATCCATACAGCCCACTAAATGATGAAATGGACCAGGATCAACCTTAGCAGCAGCAGCAAACTCAACAACAGCAAACTCAACAAAGACAACAACTACCACCAATCGTTGACCAGTTTCAAAACCCCTACAAAGAACTTTACCAAATGGTCAAAGGGTTCTTTCAAGGATGACCATTCCACGCAAAATCAGCTGGTGGAGACAAAATCAAGTTGATGTTCAACACCACAGATGATTACCTTAATGTCACTGCTGCTTGATAGAGGAAAAGTATTCCTTATTATACCTTTACCTCTGTTGGGGAGAAATAGCCTAAAGCAGTCCAAAGAATCCCAACTAACATGCCTACAAATGACATAAAAGAACTGGAAGAACAAGGATTTGACACATGCACTGTTGCACAACTGAAAAGAGCTGGGTGATCTGATCTCATGCCGCTGTTCCTGGTCATCCTGCCCAACCGACCTCAGAACAATAAGATATTTACACTTGACTCCCTGATATCACTCAACATCATAGTGGAAAAGCTAAGGTCATCAAATGGCCCAACGCAGTGTTTCAATTGCCAGGCTTTTGGCTATGATGCATGACACTGAACATGTCATCTGTGTGTGTAAAGTTTGCAGGTTCTCACTTGTCTAATGATTGCACCTTGAGAAAAGGTGAAAGCTCCCCCAAATGTGCTACTTGTGGCGGCCATGCTCATGACAGACAATGTGGCATTGCTGCAGGTTGGGCAGCAGATGTACAAAGAAAATGAGACACGCTAAAGATACAGAACAACAGAAATCTGGGGAACACCATGGATCCTCTGAACATACCCAAAACCGTCAGATGAAAACTGAACACAGAAATCAATCAAGGCAGAAGAAGAAGAAGCTGTCTACCCCTAAGACCAATGGGCCTCTGCAGAGAGCTGCCAAAAGACAGCTTTAGGAAGAAAAGCCATCGGATCTGTGGAAGAGAAATGTGGCCTTACAGCCACCAAGAAGCAACTCTCCAACCTCTGATTCTGAAGCAGCCTTTGGAACCACACAGCAACCTCGTGAATCAGTTCTACCCCCAGTGGCAGAACAACAAGACACAAATAACCAGCTGTCAACACAGCTGCCAGCCATACCAACAAATGACTGAGGCATGATGGAGAGGCTTCTCAACATCATTTTGATGTTGCTAAGTATGCTGACGTCTCTGTTACTGAAATTTGATCAGCTCACAGCAGACATCAAGGCTTCAGTTATACCGGCTCGCAGGGCTGATTAGTCTTAGAATATCCAAACCAGCCATGAACAATACTCACATTGAGATCTTGAACGCTTGTGGAATTTATCAAAAGCTTGATGAGTTTCGGCAATTTCTATGCGACGAGAACGTAGACATCTGTCTTATTGCCAAGACTCAACTGAAGCCTGGACTAAGATTACCAGTAGCAAATTACTATTGCTACTGCAATGACAGACAAACAGCAGGAGGAGATGTTGCTAGATTCATAAAAGTGGCATCTCCCACGACATAATACATCTACCTCCAACGCAACAACATGTGACATGCGCTATGGAAATTGGCACGACGGTAGGACCAATCACTGCTATAGCAACTTACAGACCACCACTTCAGGCCTAGAAGAAGATGACATTTTGAATCTACTTACCATCAGGGGCAAGATTCTAATCGGAGGGGATCTGAACTCAAAACATCCGGAATGGAAATCCAGAGTGGAAACCAGCTTTACCGCCTCTCCCATCGACTTCCAAGTCTGGGGACCAGATGAACCAACACATTATCCCTAGAGTGGTTACCATGCCTATGTACTTGAAATCGCCACTTTCCTCCGACCACTCACCAGTTATGATGCAAATTGTCTATGGCACGTGGCAACATCAACCAGCAAACTCCTTCAACTTTAGTAAGACAGACTGGGACAGTTTTTGAGAGAACATAAAATCTTCCATACCACCCCAACTACATGCACTCAGTGCAGACATTGAACTAAAGAATTTCTCCATCGCCATTCTCCAGGCAGCTAAAAATTCTACACCTCCATCTGGTCCCAGACAACAATCCCGGCAACTGCCTCCTCAACTTCTAGCATAAATTAGACATAAAAACAGAGTACCCAAAGAAGCACACTCATCAGCCTCATACCAGGTGTCTTCTTAACCGGCTCCAACTGCAGCTTAAAGTTCCCCTTAACGAACACCAGAACAGAGAGTGGTCGGCGAGACTCACTTTCCTAGAT
>JARYHS010002908.1:0-42226 GCA_031002005.1 Vandiemenella viatica
ACACAAGATGTAGCGCGATGACGTCATGTCACGCGGTGACGTCATGTCACGCGGTGACGTAACTATGACGTCACGCAATGACGTCACGCTTTACGATGATATTTTTGGGAATACGCGTTATTCAACAACATTTCCAAGCATCAGCGAATTAATTAACCTAACAGAACACTGAAATAAAAGTATGTATCGCGTTAAATCGATATATCAATCATTAGATGCTTATATTTACTTAATATTCTTTTGATGTATAGAAGTATTCCTTACATACTTTGTCCATAGATATGTAAGATAAAAGCATTTTATTTTCGAGCACCAATGTTGTGAAAATTTATGGTTAGAGTTTTACTATCATGGATCAGAATTACAAGTGGCATTTGACGTTTACAGCAGAGAGCATGAATAATTTAGTTTATTTCAAACAATGATATTTTTTGGGAATACGGGTTATTCAACAACATTTCCAAGCATCAGCGAATTAATTAACTAACAGAACACTGAAATAAAGTATGTATCGCGTTAAAATCGATATATCAATCATTAGATGCTTATATTTACTTAATATTCTTTTGATGTATAGAAGTATTCCTTACATATTTAGTTCATAGATATGTTAGATAAAGCTTTTTATTTCGAGCACCAAATGTTGTGAAAATTTATGGTTAGAGTTTTACTATCATGGATCAGAATTACAAGTGGCATTTGACGTTACAGCAGAGAGCATGAATAATTTAGTTTATTTCAAAACAATGATATTTTTGGGAATACGGGTTATTTAATAACATTTCCAAGCATCAGCGAATAAATTAACTGACAGAACACTGAAATAAAAATATGTATTGCATTAAAATCGACATATCAATCATTAGATGCTTATATTTACGTAATATTCTTTTGATATATAGAAGTATTGGATACCGTACCTCTTTCTTGACCTGCGAAGAACTGGTACTAACCTGTTGAAATTTGTATCAGTCGCTTCGTCAAAATGTCCTCTTCACATTTTGAGATCAGGCATTGCGGAAAACTCGCCAGGAATTAGATTAAAAATGCCGAAATATAACACTGACGCACAGTCATTAGACGCCGCCAACGTTGAAAAATCAGTGACAGTCCTTTAAAATGTTGATTTAATCCTTTTTTTTTTGTAATGTTTTCTTGCATTTTCAGTTGTAAAAAGTCGCACCAAATTGGCAGTATGTATCCTTACAATCTTTGTACATAGATATGTAAGATAAAACTTTATATTTCGAGCATAATGTTCCGAAAAGTTTGGTTATATTATTACTTAGTATGGATCAGAATTACAAGTGGCATTTGACGTTACGGCAGAAGGCATGAATAATTTAGTTTATTTTTCAAATATTTTAATCTGTGTCCTATTATTGAAATTATTAATTCGTTTGAACAGAAATAATTGAACATTGATACGGGAACTGTGCATCCTACATTACACTTAAAACAAATATTAAGTTTATATGAATTTATTTTAATTTACTTTGCTTTCACTGTGTAATATAACTGAGCCTATTATTTCAGCAACTCTGTCAGCCATTCAAACGTTTTACTACCAGTCTGAATAACAAAACAGAAATGCGCAAAAACCGTTGAAGATTTTTGATCAAATTTATATCACGATGCATTATTACCACTAAAAAGCGATACAGTTCATGTATTAATATGCGTGAGATTGAAGTATTGTTCTTCTGGCGAGAAGTTACGTGGTTAGGTTGAAATGCAACCTGGACCAGAATGGAAACTGAAACATTTTGCTAGAGTGCAAGGGTCGAGAAATTACACTAAGCCGTGAATTGTCAGAACACCGAAATAAAAGTATGTATTGAGTTTAAATCGACATAATCCGACATAATAAGTATTAGCCGCTTAGATTTATTTAATAATCGTTTTATGTAAAAGAATTCGTTAAAATCTTTGGCCACAAATACGTAAGATAAAAGATTTAATTATTTCAATGTTAGCGGTAATTTTGATAGATTGTTATTAAAACTGGCACTTGAGAGAAGAGGGCATAAGTAATTTAATTTTTTTTAGTAATTTGTTTTCTTGAGTGTTCTGTTACTTACGGTACATCATTACTTTGTTTTAACAAAAGTAGTTCCATACTGTCCGCGATCAATATAGACTACAATTAAAACTGATATTACTTGGAATGATGTAAGCTGTTAAGATTTTTTTAATTTCCTTTGCTTTTACTGATGCCATATTTCAGCCGCATGTAATTGTGTCAGCCATTCAAAGGTGTTAGTATCTATCCAAATCACGAATATAAAAAAGAAAGATGAAATAACCCGTAAAGACTTTTGATTTAGTTTATATCGCGATGCATTATTACCACTAAAATACGATATAAATGCGGCAAGTTTAGTACGTCATTAAGTTGAAATGCAACCTGGACCAGGATATCAACGAAAATCTTTTGTTATATGGTAAGGTACTAGGAATGCACTGAGCTTTATTTTATAACTGTTTTATTTATTTAAGTAATTAGTAAGAAATGTAATGCTAGAACGGCATATTAACTATCAGTTGCTTTATCTGAATCACGAATATAAAAAAGGAACATGGAATAACGCCTAAAGATTTTTGATTTAGTTTATATCGCGATGCGTTATTACCACCAAAATGCGAAATAGTAGGTATAATATGTGCGTAATTTAACATTTGTTTCTCTGGAAGCAAGTTTTGTACGTGATTAGATTGAAATGCATCCCGGACCAGGATAGGAACGAAAACATTTTGTTATAGGGCAAAGCAGTATGGATTCCACTGAACTATATTTTATAACAAT
The DNA here is from genome assembly GCA_031002005.1 of Vandiemenella viatica. NCBI lineage: Eukaryota > Metazoa > Arthropoda > Insecta > Orthoptera > Morabidae > Vandiemenella > Vandiemenella viatica. The sequence continues at coordinate 2,807 of JARYHS010002908.1, forward strand.
CATATTTAATTAAGTAATTCCTAAGAAATGTAATGCTAGAACGACATATTAATTATGAGTTGCCTTTTTTTTTTTTTACTGAAATCATTAGGCTACTTGGTGTGAATAAAAGAAGTTCTAAATTGTTTGCGATCTGTGCGACCTGAACCACAATTAAAACTAATATTACGTGGCATAACGTAGGTTTTTAAGATTTGTTTTGAGCATCCTTCGCTTTCACTGGAGTCATTATTTCAGCCGGATTTAAGTTGTGTCAGGCGTTAAAACATCGACCTATGGATCAAGTTTGTATCGCATGATGCATGATCGGTATCGACGCATGATGACATTGACATGCGATACAAGGAATGTATTAATTCGGGTGTGGTTTAAGTTTTGATTTTCAACCGGCTATATTGTCAAAGATTGTAGTTAGGCTTAAAAGCAACCTGGACCAGAAAAAACAAATTACCAAAACCGCTATATGTACACGGTGGAAATACACTATATGTGGTTTATTTTCTTCCTGGTGGTTGTTGTTAGGTTGAAATACGTCCTGGACCAGAGGAAACTTCACCAAAATCACAGTTATAATTGATTTTCAACATGCTATATCTCGAAAACCAAGAAAGATATCAAAAAATTTAACTTTATTTTCGATTTGTTTCGTCGAGTTCTACAAGAATTCATCATCAGATTGTGGCGCCACGGTTATACCTCAAGGGGCCCCTAAGCGCAGTTTTTTAGAGGGCCCACGAGCCTTCACAGCAAACTGGCGACCTTTTTTTTTTTTTTTTTAGCTCTACCTAAGGGGCCACTGAGATCACAGGAACCCTCACTAAGGGCCCTCGCTGTTCTGAGGGTGGGCCCAACCACAGCTCAGGGTCCCATAAAGAACAATTCAAGGGCCCCCATCCTCAGTTCAGGGGGCCCCTACCAGCACACAAAGCAAAGATAACGTCGCCCGTCTGGCCTGAGGGCCCAAAATAAACTTTTCGCACCGGGGCCCTTATTGACCTAGCTACGCCACGTTAACACATCGATCTTCATCGCATTATTAGCGAAGATTGTGGTTAGACTGAAATGCGACCTGCATCAAGTAGACAACTGAAACGTTTCACTACATCACAATAGACGAGAAATTACAGCACATTGAGCTTTATTTCAAAACAATTCTGATTAGGTATGCAAGTAAACAGAAATTAATTGCCAGAATACTCCAAACCCGTCATTTTTGACGGGCTTTGTGGCTAGTTAATATTATAAACAGCATACAGTCGCATTGTGACTGTCGTGTGTTTTGTGAGATTTGGCCATCCATTATTCGAAGTAATCTTGTTTAATTACAATCAGTGAGATTAAAAATATGATCAGAGGCCGAGCCCAGGGGGGTCATGACCCCCATGACCCCCCCCCCTTGGATCCGCCAATGTGCAAGGCTACTTACAGAATAAGAGGTACGCTCTCCAGGGCACTACGTCATATATGATTGAAGTCTCAACATCGTGACTTCGTCTTCTGTTTTACAGAGAGACGGCTGTGTTATGAGGGGGCTTTTTCTTTAGTTTTGGACTTTGGTGAACTGCGTACTCGGGTAGTGGACAGAGCACAGGACAATTTAGACTCACTGTTAGTTGACATGCTGCCGGAGCTTTGGTTTCAGAATAATCTGTTATGGATCTAGATTTTTCCTGTCATTTGTCAAAAGGCAATTGAAGTCACAGCGATTGGGCCAAAAGATTCTATAGTGTCATGTGTTTCCCTTCATAATGTGACTGAACAGGTGATTTTTTCGGCTCATATATACAGGTTTCTAAAACTGCCTTCGTCCTGTAGTCACCTAGTAATAATCGTCGTCCGTATGGCAGCTCCAGCTGCCAACGGATCTACAGGATCTAAATATTGGTATAATTTTCGCCAAAATTACATTAAACGTCTCTATGACTAAATGACAAACGGTATCCATGTTGAGGGTTGCTCAGGACGGTAATAAGGGTTATTTTAACCTGTCCCAATAAACGACACATTTAGCTTGATATTGTAATCAGTTATTTGTGACATTATTCCTCTTATCTGTGCCAGCTTCATTCCATTTGGACAGATACTTTCGGATAAGCCAGTTTTATGACAACGAATCTTTATAATTGACAGATATTAAATCATTGTATTTAATTTAACTTCTATACCGCTAAGTATCGTTGGGAGAAGATACCTTCCCTGCAGCACCCTCCAAAACTAACTTTAACAGCGAGAAGTTGTTTTTTTTATTTTTTTATTTTCAGTCTCTCTATTATTTTGATGCAATCCACAATCTCTTCATATCATAAACAAATCTCTTCATCTCAAGAAGCACTTTACGACCTAGTTCCTCAGTTAACTGCATAGAGATGCATGAATCACAAGTAATAATTGGGGTAGAGAGTTGATTAAAAGAAGAAGTACTAGGCAGTGAGGTTTTCCTGATGATTACAGAGTGTACTGCAGAGATAGAGGAGCAATTGGTGGAGGAGTCTTCATACTAGTTAGCAAAAACTACCACAGTTCACTGGCGTTCATAGATCAAGACCATGAGTTACTTGGGGTAGATTTCTGGGGTAATAAAAAAGAAAAAATCAGAGTGTTGGCTGTTTACCGCAGTGGATGAATGTCAGAAGAGGATGAGGCTCTTGGGGAGAAATTAAATTCATACTCAGATTTCAGAGGTGAGAATAGAATGATCATCATCGGCGGGGATTTAAATTTACCAGGTGTGTAGACTGGGAAGGGAATAAGATAAATAACACAAGGGAACAAAGATTTGCAAATATCTTAATACGGGAAGGAGGATTTACACAAGTGGTTGAGCAAAACACTAGGGGACAAAATATTTTGGATATATTTCTAATTAAGCCCGATGAAAACCTTTGAGGTATCAAGTAACTGAAGGAATAAGTGATCATGAAGCAGTTCTGATGGTATTTGAGGATTCAGTAAACCAGCAGCAAAAATTGAAGGGGGAAATAGGTACAATTATAAAAAGGCACAGGTTTCAAATTTGAAGAGATATTTCAGAGAACAATTCAGCAAATGGAAGGAAGGCTCACGTACAGTAGAGTCAAGGTGGGAAGAGTTCAAGGAGATAATAAGAAAGGGGGAAGAAAATTTTATTCCAAAGCAGAAAATAAAGAGAAGTAGAGAACCTATGTACTATAATATGGAAGTGAGGAGGTTAAAGAGGTTGGTAAGAAAAGAACATAACAGAGTTAAGAGACAGCAGGGTAGTAGGGAATATTTAAAACAACTAAACAAGGACTTAATAACAGCAAAGAAATGGCTAAAGAGGGTTTATGAAGAGTATTGTCAGTGCAGGAGGACCATTGACTGATGCATCTAGAAATTTCTATGGCTATATCAGTCAACTGAGGGTAAGGAGGGTGTCGAGACACTTATAGATAAGGATGGAGAAGAAGTTACTGACGATATGAAAAAGGCAGAGATTTTAAGTAACTGGTTCAGTGAAAGCATTAGGGACAATGAATCAGGAACAGGAGGGTCTAATTCGGAGAACGAGCTTAACAACACAATTAGAAATGACGATAGTAAAAAATTTGATATCCATCCTGAGGAAATCATGAAGGAAATAAGAAAGCTGAAAAAACATAAAGGGGGTGAAGATAATATTACTACAGATATCTTAAAGATAGCCGGATGTGACATTGTACCTTATCTTGAAATATTATTTAAATTGTGTCTAGACACTTGCTGCTTACCACAGGACTGGAAAAGTGCAATAGTAGTACCGGTACATAAAGGAGGGGTGAGAAATAGAGTTGAGAATTACAGGCCAATCAGTTTGACATCAGTGGTAGGTAAATTAATGAAAAGATTGATATTCAACCACATCAGAAATATATGTGAGGAACGAAAATGGTAGTAAATAAGGTAAAAACCATTGGAGTAGATAAGAAAGCATTTGCTGGGTAGAAGAATTTTTAACAGATAGAAAACAGAAAGTTAGGGTATGAAATGTAGTATCAAAAGAAGTGGAAGTAAAAATGGGTGTGCCACAGGGTAGCGTATTGGGACCATTGCTATTCACTATTCTAATGAATAATTGTGTTGATTGTTTACTATCTGAAATTAGATTGTTTGCAGATGACATAATGCTGTATAAAAGAATCAAAACGATAGAGGATTGTAAACAGTTGCAGGGTGATCTGGACAGGATATCTAATTGGGTTGGTAAACATGGAATGAAGATAAATGCAAAGAAGAGTCAGCTTATTAGATACACAAATAAAAACAAAAGGCTAATTATGAATATAAGATGGGGATAGAATTGGCGTGCTGAAGACTTGAAATAAATATCTTGGAATTACTTTTGATAACAAACTTAACTGGGCAGGACACATAGGACAGGTGGTAGGAAAAGGTTCAAAGTTCTGCACTTGTTGGAGAGAGTGACGAGGGGATGTATGAGAGAAGTCAAGGAATTGGGTTGCAAAACTTTGGTCAGACCATTGCTCGAATATGGTAGTGTAGTATGGGACCCTCATTTACATATCAAATACAGGAGTTGGAAAGGGCGCAAAGAAGGGCTGCTAGATTTGTTTCTGGAAATTATCGCAGAGTGCAATCTGTGATGGATATGATAAAGGAGCTGGAATGGGATTCATTGCAAGACAGGAGGAGGATGAGGAGGGTCATGGGAGTGTACAGGGCATATACTGGTGATGTGGATGGAAAGATATTGCAATAGGTATGAAAAGTAGTGCATGGAAGGAAAAGATGACCATGACCACTCGATTTCAGGCACAAGGGTGTGGGAAGATTCTCTTTTTTAGGTAAGGGTGTCAGGGATTGGAATGAGTTACCAAGAGAAATGATGAATAATTTACCGAAAACTTTGAAGGAATTTAAAGATAAAATTTGTAGAGGGCAAATGTAGGTAGTTGCAGGATAGGGGGAAGATGGGTGTGTAGGGAAATTGCCACCGGAGCCTATGCTCCATTAAAATTAAATTAAATTAAAATTTTTGTCTTCTTCCACAATTCCTTCCGCAAAACCGTTTTCCTTCCCTTCTTTAACCAATCACGCGTAACTAAATATTCTCTCACGATCATGTCTCTGCTCTCTATGAGTCTTCAACCCAACATTCTTTCCTCGCATTTCATTTCCAACGTTCATTTTGTGCTTCACATATCAAATTAGTTTTCAGCATGCTTTATTAGATCCAAGTTTCAAATGTTTCAATATTCATTTTTAGGTATACCTTAAGTCGAAGAGTCTCTTTAATGAAACACTGTAACTCGTATTGTTTCATAAACTTACGAGTTCTGAGTACCAGGTCAATGTTTGAAATTTCTTAATTTCAAAATGGTTCTTTCCGCTATTGTTTCTCTGCTTTTGGCGTCATTCTTGCTTCAGCATCAAATGTGGTTTCACTTCTTCTAATACATCAGTGACAAATATGTCATTCCTAACATTTCTGTTGTATTTCATGGTTTTGTTTTGGTTTTATATTTATTCCAAACTTTTTCCATCAGTATTTTGTTCATGCCATTCAGTAATTTCTCAATATCCTCACTCGCATTTATGAAGGACACAGGTTTGAATTCCCATTTGGCCATCATGATTTGGGTTTCTCATGGATTCCACAAATCCCTCCACGCGAATCCATCAAAATGGCATGGCTGAATTCCTTCCATTCCTTTCCCCCAGTCCTTCCCCGCGTCCAATGACCTCGATGTTGTCCAGGCGTAAAGCCACAAGAGGAAAAGGAACCCTTATTAGTCTGCTAACAGGACAATGTCATCAGCCAATCGCGGCATACCCTCGACAGTTTGTGCTGGGAAAATGTAACAAATAGTTACTAGGAATATTATGTTGAGTAGCTTGCAGCACATTTGTATGGGACGCCATTATGGCCGCATGCTTAAGAGATGCGAGGAAGAACTCGTGTGTAAACTTCCACCCGCAACATCCCCTCCCGCCAATTAGGAGCGCCGAAGGTTTCGCGCTTTTCGATTTCTGATCGAGCGGCCAATAGAGGGTAACCTTCCGACCCATGTTGTTAACGCATATCTCTCGGATTTTCAATGCCGGGGTCCACATGGGCGACGACGAGGAACTTCCGCCTCCCGCCGTGATCCTGCACGCTGAACGACAATATTGTACTTCTGTCGGACCATCGTTGAACTCTGACGTGCGTCCGCTAGCCTCTGGCTCCTTTCTTGAGCCTGGCGACCCTGCCTGCAGTGTGTGACATCGACTATGTAAATGAAAGTTTGACACTGCCTATACGGGTTGTGTTAAAGTGCTGTGAAGCTACAACTTCTGTGTGCCGCCGCACTGCTGTACTCGGACGATCCAGGATGCCTGGTTTACACTTGGTGATGTCGTGACTATTGTGAGTAGTGTGCTCCGCCAAGGTACCGCCCTGTGTCTATTAACGTAGGCAAATTTCAGACGGCCTCTGCAATATTCTGCTACTTGAGGTGCCGGTTTGCGAGAGTATTCATGCTCCTGCCGATTGTTTACCTTGCACCGGTTATATTCGCGTACTTTGTTGCGTGTTTCTACCAGAAGTACTATTTATGACACCCAAGATGTCATTGCAACTATCAGAAATCTTTGTGTAAAATTAAAATGTTGCAAAGTGTAGATTTCTTTAATTATTTAATTAAGGATAAGAACCCTTGTATCCCAATTATAAATGTTGAAATGGTACATTTCTGACCCATTCTTATCGGTGATGTCTGGTAAATTAGTGGTTGTTGGTTTAAAACATCCGTTTCACGAATTGAAGCATTAAAATATTTAAACAAAGGTAGAAGGTAAACAAATGTAGGTAGGACAATTTTTCGCAGATTTACAGAGAAACAATTTTGTACAGTTTGGAACCACTTGATATCATTTCCATAAATTATGGTTCACCAATACTGATTGGCTACCAAAGTGCAGTAAGCAAGCCATCGAATTTTCCATTCCATCACCATAAAAATTTCAGAGAAATGTTTATCTGAGAATCGAAAATATTGCAGTTGACACTAGGAAAAATGTGTTTTATATTAATACCCTATACAAACTATCGTCGAATTGGGGAGAGAATGTAGAAAGTGTTCAATTTAACAAATCATGGAAATGGAAGGAAATCATGTTTGAACTAATATAGATACTTGTGAATACGGAAATTGTAATGTCTAGAATAGAGAAGGAGTTTTCCTAACGTGCTGAACATAGTTGACTAACAGAGACTAATTTCATGTGCTACTTGTGTAAAGTTTTTATATTGTAAGGGAAAGGAAACTGTAGTTAATTGTTCCCCTTAAGGACAAGAGAAAATCGTCCTAGCAGTAATACCGATATACATGTAGAAATTTATACTTTTTTCACAAATTTTTACTTTTTTTAACTCTTACCTGTGTATCAATAAATCATCTCAAATCCTATGGCCCTGTAACGTATTTGAACGTTTAACATGTTTGAGAATACCTCACTGTAATGAATTTCTTTCGATCCAAATGACGATAGGAGATTAAAATGTAGAATCAGCTCTCTCAATTGTGCATTCACTTCAATGTGCTCGTATGTTAGCTTTAAAAAAAAATGATTTTTTTCTTTTCCTTCAATACTCTGCTACAAAATTATTTCGGTACACATTTGGTTTTTGGTTTACCTGAGATACTTATCGAACTAGCAAATGTTTATGTGTAACGTTTCGTGCATTTCTAATAAGTCAGTGAATGAGAATTCGATATATTCCTTGTCAAAAGTCATAGTAAATATTGTTTCGTGGTATTTATGGGAAAGGTATGGCGGTTCGGCCGATATTCTTTCGCATTTTTGATAATACTATAGATTATTTGTTTAAAAGACAAAAAAAAACTTACATAGTGTCCATAGTATTAACTCGGATTTATCTACAGTTTAGAAAGCCGACTAGCTTTTTGCTTTAACGTACACGTTTCTGACAATTTTTTCATATGTTTTCATTTGATAGCGTTTATCTTCGTTTGCTATTGTGTTTATGCGCTCTATCTTCGAGACTTTTTCATTTACCGTCTCTTGTTCTAAGAAGATTTTTTTAAAGAAATATTTCTTTTTCCTATTTTGGGCTTATCACGTTTATAGAACTCTGCACGGATACGTACGAAGTTATTAGTTGATACTCAAATTTGATCTGTGAAGTCAATTAGACGCCATTCTTTTAAATGAACTGGAATGGCTGATTGTAACATGTATTCAAGACTATAGTCATAATACTGGCGTTATCTTTATTTTTAAGAAACAGTATCTGTTGTTGTATAAGAATAGACAAGACGTAGAATTGTTTTCTGTAAATGACAATTTTGTTCTTTACCTGCTGTAACATAAAAATAAAACATATTTAAATCCTTCATATTACTAAAAAGCTTATATTTTTAATGAATATTTATGTCATTTCACCTACAGAAATATAAATCTATATTCCCGTTGTTAGTAAGTAATGAAATTTATAAATTCATCGTAGATATACATTTCATTTATCCGTTATATATCATTTTGATTAATTTAAATTTGAACAAATAGTGTGGGCAAGCTATTTTTCATTCGCTCCTTATTCCACAAGTTGTTCGGAGGTCTACATCTGTAACTTCTGAAATTTCAAGTTAATGAAGTTTTTGAACAAAATTTCGTTTTTTTTTTTTTTTTTGTTTGTTTTTTTTTTTTAATTTATTGCGAAATAAATTTTCCCTTTTTATACAAGTACGTATTTGGAAAATCGGTAATTTTACACATTTTTGAGCCTTTGATTTTTTTAAAATTAAAATTGGTTACTGACGTTTTGAACCCTCATATTACCTTCATGATTGTTTATAGGAGTAAGTGACATCAAAATTATCCATATTGCGTGACCAGGTAAATCATCAGGACCAAAATAAAAGTAGCAGCCCTTATTTGGACCTTTTCCTCCATCATTTAATTTAAGCTTTGACAAACACGAAAGACGTGGGATGGAAATCTTGGTTTTTGTCCTAGTTGTAAGATTGAATCAATACTTTATGCTATTTATATAGGTTTTACCTAGTTTACTAAAACATGGAATGCGTAATGGCCAAGTCATTAGATTTTTTATTATTATTAATTTAAATCAACTATCCATAACACCGAGAGAAACCATCCTGTTTCAGAAAGTGAATGGAATAGGTCACCACACTGTAGAATCTAAACCTGGCTGACAACAAGATCTCGAAATTTGTTGCCAATAAACGACAATGAGACTTGGCCTACGTTTGAAAGAATTCTTTTTGAGTGAATCTCATATCTTTTTGTAAGTTAATCGCTTATTCTGAGTCATCGCTAAAATTTAAAAATCAGTGTATTTCAGAATTCAAATCATATCAATATATGTATGTTCTATACCAACAACGCCCAATCTGTTTGTAAACAATGGGTGTGCGTCCTGGGCCAGTATTACGTGTTGCCACCATACTAAATATCGATTAACTCTCAAACTAAGCATAAGAATAAAGTAAAATTTACGTGTTAGTTAAGTTTGTCGATCTCTACGGTAAAAGAATTGAGGCGTATAGCCTCATCCTGAACAAAGGAAATAACCTGCGAATATGTTCCGAAAAGTTTCACCTATGGGGTTGACATTTATAAATATAGGGAAATCAACAACATTGGACTTTCATTACGATTTAGAGGTGAAACAGTCAGTAAAAAATTTGAAATTGAATAGAATTGCGATGGACCTCATGCTCAGGAGGCAACTTCCGTCGTCATCTAATTACCCATATCTTATTTTTATTTTTTTTATCATCTTATAACTAGGAGTGTTAAATTCCTCCACCCATCTACTTTTGCCATTTACAAATTTCAACTTTGAAATCCTTCAACGTTTTTGGTAAATTATTGATCACATCCCTTGGTATTTTATTCAAATCCCTGACACCCCTACACACAAAAGAAAATTTTCCCACTTATGCAAAAAATTGAGTGCCAGCTTGTATCCATGGTAATCTTTTCCTTCTCATGAACTCCTAATCCTATGACCAGTACCCCTCCTCGCCTCATCAGCAACAACAACCTTTTACACTTCCAGTATTCCTTCACCCTCCTCTTGTTTCCAATGACTCCCACTATAGCTCCCTTATCATATCAGATACTGACCGTGTCCTGCGGTAAGTTCCACATACAGAACTAACTACTCTCTTTCGCTCGCTCTCCGACTCCTGTATTTGACTTACGAAACCGTGGGTCTAAAAGTACACTACCAATTCAAGCATTGTTCTGACCAAAGTTTTGTAATCCAATTCCCACATTTATCTGGTACGTTCTTTCATCACCCTCTCCAATAAATGAAGAAATATGTAACTTTTCCCTACCACCTGCCAAATTTGTGCTTCTCAGTTGAGTTTATTATCAAATGGTACTCAAGGATATTAACATTTCAAATATTCCACAAGCAATTGGGTCCTTACCCTATAATCATAAACAAGCTTTTGTTTTTATCTGTGTACCTACTCAAGTCAACCTGCAGCCGTTCACAGTCTTCTCCCGTTTTGATCATATTATATATCACTAGACAGCTCGTACAGAAATTTCGCGAATAAAATATGATGAATTGTGAGGCTGAATCAGGGCCGTATTTAGGCTCTGTAGGCGGCCCCCTGTCACCAGTGGGCCTGGCTGCCTCCTAGGCTACAGCCTATGTAGCCTATGCTTAAATGCGGCCCTGGGATGAATGATTGTAATATAATGAAAAATAGAACCGCACTTTTGTAGCAAATATTTATTTGTTTAGTATAGTAGGTACGAATCAAAATACTTACAACATATTACGAAACGAAACAGTTAGGAAAATTTAAAACACTCTGTATGTAACAGAATATATCCAACCTGAACAAAATGCACACAACATATCAACATCTCTGTGGTATGTGTTGCTGTGCGAATAAAATATTTACGCTGAAATTGTATAGCAAAACAAAAATGTTTTCGTCACAGAAAAAAATATCCGAAAAGCTACTTAATTGTATAAAAAAACAGTTTTATTGACATCTCTGTGATATCTGCTGCTCTAATCTAGGGACTTCGTTCTGAACTGTCTCATACACGCTACCACTTTAAGCGTCAAATTTCGAAGAATTCTTTCTTAATTTATGATTTTACCTGATTGGAGATCATAAGCTTTAAAACGATATGACATTTATCGATTTCGGATAGGTATTGAAGGTGGTACAATGGCTCGTAATAAAAAAAAAAAATCACACGCTGTAGAAATGATATTATTACTTTTGCCCCTTAAGGGTCGAATTCCAAAAATATTCCTTTTATAAAATATGGCGTGACCAAAGCAGATACCTTGGTCTTTAAAGTGATACCTCATTTATCGATTTCAGTTGGATGTCGAGGGAGATCTATAGCTCGTGACAGAAAAATGCGTTGTAGAAATATTAACAATTTTGCCCATTGATGGTCGAATTTTGAAAAATTATTTAAAATATGGTGTAACGGAACCGAAAACCTTACGAAGACATCAGTCTTTACAATGATACCTCGTTTAACAATTTTGTTTAATTATGAAGGGAGATAAATGACTCGAGACACAAAACGCATTTTTGAAATACTGATATTTTTTCCCTTTAAGGGTTCAATTAATTAAAAAAATCCGTTCTTAAAATTTGATGTGACCACAACGGAAACCATAACTTTTAGAACGGTACATCATTTATCTATTTCGGTTAGATATTAATGGAGATATATGGCTCGTGACAGAAAAATGCACTGAAGAACCATTCATACTTTTCCCTTTAAGTGTTGAATTCCATAGAAATTCTTTCTTAATATATGATGTCACCAAAGTTGAGACATTACGCTTTGAAATCCTACTTCATTTATCGATTTCGGTTGGAAATCTGGGGAGATAAATAGCTCCAGACACAAAAAAACGCATTTCGGAAAAATGGACATATTTGCCCTTTATGGGTCGAATTACGAAAACTTCCTTTCTTAAAATATGATGTGACCAAAGGGGTGACCATAAGCTTTAAAATGACACCTCATTAATTGATTTCGGTTATGTATGAAGCGAGATAATGGATTGTGACAAAAAAATACCTTATAGAAATAATATATATCATTATGTTATCTGAAAACAACATAAATTCCGACTGTAAACCATCAACAAAATCATTCATTAGAATGATGAACTGCAATACCGTGTTGGACTCCCAAGTTCACTTCCACCTCTATTGATACTGCATTTCCTATTCTGTTCTTTTGATTTCTGCCTTTTATGAGTGCCCCTACCAACAAATGACTTTTTCATCACCTCAATAGTTTTCAACTTATTTAAAACCATTTCATGACTCACTCTGAATTTCACTAACTACCAAAATATGCAGACAAGTGAACAAAATTCAACACATTAGTTAAGCTTCGTATGCTTCGCCTGTAATGAAAATCTGAAGTTTATAAAGGTATTAAGGTAAAGCGATCTTACTTTTTGGGTAGTTAATGGGTAGTGTAATGACACACATTACAGCCATGTGCAATTACAGTAAATCACACCACATATGGTTGCGAACTGTGTGAACGGATTTGAAGGTCTGTAGCCAGCTGCGAAATAGGTAGGCGACATCCAAGGAATGCGACTACCCCTCGCCCCCTCTAATCCGCTGGTCCACTAGGCGGACGGGTGGCGACACTCGGTTGGAGGTCACACAGAGGTGTGCACCTCGTGGCAGCACGCACAGACATTTGGAATATTATTTGCGAGTGTGACTGAGTTCGTGCTCCCGTCTGTGACCCGCTGGAAGAGCTTTCCAGCCCGTCGATCGGGCGTCGAACACAACGCCAACCGCGAGCTGAGCTGACTGACTTCACGCAGTCCCGCAGCAAGAAGCGCCACCACGGACCTGCCCACAGATGCCGTCGCAGAAGACAACTTCACGGTATTGTGAGACTAACGAACGTGAACGTGTGTGTTGAGTGTGTTCACCACTGGCGTCCACTAGCCCAACAAACGCACCCTGAGGAACAATGATGCATAACTGACAATTCATGCTATCCAAATCCCATCTCTGAATCACGTCAAATTAATTAATGCAATCCATATGCTTGATCTAATAAATAGCAGTTTTAAATGGTGCCTTGATTATCAATTCATATCCCCCATACTAAATATTAATGGATGAATTTATCAAGAATAAAATTAATTACATTTTCTGGTGCCGCAATCAGTGTGACACATCAGTAGATATACGAAAATTTGCGTTTTACACCTTTATGGGGATAAAACTTTAAATGCGTAGCTAATTCTACGACTACGGGAAGTACCTAAAAGCTTTGATTATCATCAGTCAGTGCTGCCGTAAATTCAATATCGGAGTTCAAAGGAATTCTTCTCTATGTCGCCCATTCAGCTATAATCCTAAGTAAACGACGTGAAAGAGTAAAGCCGTGTATCCAAACCCTCGAACGCGTTAGCCAAGTAGAATGGATACGCTGTTGGCTTGCGAGGCGACTGGAACATTGGCGCGGTCGAACATGCCGAACTGCGAGCCATCCTCTGTCGGTATTCAGGCGCGCGGCAAAGGACCCCCACTACTTAGCTCGCGCGCTTTTAAGGCGTAGGTGTCTTTGTTCGAGTTGGCACGCGCGGTACAGCGACAGTTTGTTACCGTGGATAACTAAAAGTGTCACCTTTTAATACAATTGTACGATGCTAAAGATTTTTGTGGATAAGCAAATATGCAGCCTCAAATGGTATCACTTCCATTACCACCACCTCCATCACATGAAACCCCTACGAATCTATAGAATCGCCAAATGACATGACTAACTCAGTACATTTTACCAATGTAAGAAGTATGTTGTCTTTAGGAATGGCAATAGAAAATTTAATAACAATAAAAAATTTAATACAAAATGTGTATTATTTCCTTATTTTTACCTATTCTTTCAGAGCTTTGCACATTACGTTAAAAACATCTGGTTCTACTCTCCAAAATGATTGTTTTGACCCTTGAAAAAGGTATTTAAGACTAGTAGGCCTACACGTGTGTCCAATTGCTAGAAATCTTTAGATTACAGTGTCTTTCAGTAATTGAAATCGCCTCCCGAAATTGAGTGTTCACTTTATTCACTCTGGGCTCAATGATTTTAAGAATTCTAACTCAATCTTTACAACGCTGGTAAAATTAGTTAATTGTATAATCGATGGATTCATATCTAATGTCTTCCATAAGTTTCACACCATACTGTATTCTATTAATACAATTTCCTTATCCACCGATACACATTTCGTTTAGGTTTCTAGTTTACAGTGTAATGAAGCATAGTGAAAGTATTAGTCGCTCGTGCGCGTGAAACTAGTATTGCCCAAAATCGGTCTTGGTCTTGGTCTTGCATTTTTGCAAGACCAAGACCAAGACCGCCTAATTTTAGCAAGACTAAGACCAAGACTGACTGTGCAAGATTTAAGCAAGAACAAGACCAAGCCTGCGAGACTCTTGCGTCTTGCAGTTAGGACTTTTTTTTTATATACTTTCTATACAAAATAAGTTTTTGGGTGCTTAGAATGGACACGAATACATTATGCTGATCTGTTCTGTGTGGTTTTAAAACACAAAGTGCTTAAATATGTCGTCACCCATTTAATAAATATTGTAGACACTTTTAATACACTTCAAACGTGAAAAAATTTTCTATAATAGTAATCGAATAATATAAAAAGCGTGCAGTAAGATTTATGTACTGTTTAGGAGCCCGAATATAATAATATATGAGAGAACTGTTTAAATAAATAAATTGATATATTGACTGTTGCATCACAATATATTTTTGCAAATATTCATTTACATGTAAAGAATATATAGTATTTGCACAATTTTAACTCGAGGAGTAAACTCCAGAGTCAGTGGACCGGTCAGGCTTAATTTAAATTATATACTTATCCTATATAATACAAGAAATTGACACATAGAAAACAAACGAAACTTAAAGTTAGTACTAGTACATAGACTTTTGAAGAAGAAAATAGGCAGAAAATATGTAGGAAGACGTAAAGTACTGATATAATATAAATGACTATCAGTGCGTTTTCGTTGAAGAAGGAATTGACGGTCTGAATAAGTAAATAAAAAATAATACATTAAATATAGTAAGTATGACACTTAATTGAAGTATCGAAATAATAAAAACGAAAAATAAACTATATAGAATATGCGTAATCAAATTATATGTAGTATGTTACCGAGAAGATGTTTATTTTCTTAATATTTCAAAAGGTAAAGTTACAAACTAATTTAAAATCTAGCTTTTAATAATAATTAATAAGGTTATATACCTTATTAATAGGGAACATGCAATATTTTATTTTTGCTTTCATTTTAAGTAACTTCATGCAGAATACACCACAAATAAATTAAAAAAATTAAAACGGTAATATGTTTTGCAAAACGGCGGTCTGAAACTGACAGTTTAAATTTGCGCGCCAAAACTGACTTCCAGAGCCGATGACGTCACTCCTGTCAAGTCCTTTCTGAACTGTCAATTGCTGTGGAAGTAAACTTGTCGTTTTGTGGTGGAAAAAAACCATGTTAATCATATCAGCGGTCATTGTCTTTGATAATATTTCAAGGAGAGTTTGTGAAGAGTTCAACTTTCCAATCAAGCTTGAACACACTTTATGGATGTTTACAGTTTGTAAATCTTCTCCAAAATAATGAAGAACACTCGCTTCACAATCCTTTTCTCTTAGGGGGCATCCATAAATTACGTGAGGTGAAATAGGGGAGGGGGGGGGGTCCGGCGAAATCTCACCAGATCTCACCAAGGGGGAGGGGGGGGGGGGTCTACGGAAATCTCACGTGAGATTTTGCGAAAAATTTGGGGACAGTAGAGCAAAAAAAAAGTCTCAATTTGCGGCAAAGTCGATTTTTAGGAGGGTATTTCGTCCAAAAAGTTAGGGTGTGAGGTAAAAAAAAAAGTTTCCAGGGCGATTTCTAGGGGGGGTTCTCACGGACCAGATCTCACCAGAGGGGGGGGGGGTCCGGCCAGATCTTACGAAATCTCACCAGGGGGGAGGGGGGGTTCCAGAAATCCGGAAAAACACCTCACGTAATTTATGGATGCCCCCTTACTGCATTTATACATTCACTCAGAATATCCACCTAAAAATATGAGGTTATTATTGTAGCATATAACATATATTTATTAATTTCATTGATACTATTTATTTAACAGCATTTATGCACGCTTTAGAGATTCTTATAAACCTGTATACAGGGTGGTCAGAAATTCACTCATCGGCGGGTAAGGGCAGTGTTCGGGAACGTTGCACTAACGAAATAAATACAAAAAAAAATCTAGTAAAAGTCGTACCGTTTTTGAGTTATTCGCAGCTAAAGTTTGCCAATAAGAGCGCTGCGCGGGCGAATTCAAACAGCCTTCCACCGGCGGTGTTGCCAAGCGTACTCGAGGCATGCGACCGCCACAGAAAACGAAAAGAAAAATTCTCTTCTGAAGGGGGGATCGAACCCTCAACCTTCAGGTTGAGAGTTTGCCGTCTTACCGACTACGCTGCCAAGGCACTAGAACTTCCTTGTTTTTAGAAGCCACTAGGGCGGGAAGTCGGTGGTGGGGCTAAAGGACCATGCCAGAAGAAGTCTCGCAGTAGAACGCAACTTACTGATAAAGACACTGTCATCATGCAACGTCATCAATTTTCGTTTGAAGAGTACGCCGATATGCATTTGGCGTATGGCGCTGCTGGACAAAACAGGGCCGAAGCAGTTAAGATTTACACGACTCGATTTCCTAACTGTGTGATTCCATCGGCCATCACTTTTGTGTTGGTTGACAGAAGGTTGAGGGAGACGGGACGCCGGACGAAATCGGTTCAGGCGGAGTGTAGGATTTGAAGACAATGTCCTGGAAATGATTTCTGATAATCCGAGGACAAGCACTAGGGTCATTGCCAACGCATTGCAGATACGTCCAATCTAAGCGATCCCTCAAATTCTCCGTTTAAATGCAGCCTTTCAATAGGGTAATTTTTGTTGTTTTTTAATAACCAGGCCTCACATGCCACTGTTTTGGACGTCCTTCACGACGAAGGGTTACATCCCTTTCACTTTCAAAAGGTTCAAGATTTGGAGGAAGACCATTTTCCACTTCGAGTTCAGTTTTCACAGTGGTACCTGCAGCAATGTAACGATTATCCAAACTTTGGAAGGAAGGTGCTGTGGACGGATGAGGCGTGCTATACCAAGGAGAAGTGTTTTAATAGCCGAAACAGCCATATCTGGGATGTCGAAAATCCGCATGCAATTTTTGTCAAGTCATACCAACACAAATTTAGTGTTAACATTTGGGCGGGTATTTTGGGCGAGTTTATACTAGGCCCTGTTCTACTTCCGCAACGTTTAAATGGCGCTTCTTATTTAGAATTTCAGTGAAAACGTCCTTCTGTTGTACTTAGAAGACGTTCCTTTGGCAATTCGTAATGACATGTGGTTTCAACATGACGGCGCGCCGCCGCATTTTGCAGTACCGGTACGTCAACACTTAGGTGCATTGTATCCTAACTGGTGGATTGGTCGAGGAGGCCCAATTCACTGGCCAGCTCGGTCACCAGACAACAACCCATTGGATTTTTATCTCTGGGGAGCTGTCAAGGCCATTGATTATGAGACTGAAGTAGAAACAGAGGAAGAACTTTTGGCTAGGATAATTCTAGCTTTTGATGAAATTAGAGAAAGTTACAATTTTGGAAGACTCGCAAATTCAGTAACTTAGCGTTGTCGTGCCGGTATTGCAGTTGAGGGAGGACATTTTGAGCAGTTGCTGTAAAATGTAAGGACCCGTATTTTTTTGTTATTGTTGTTTATTGGGATACATTTTTACTACGGTTACTGTTGCGGGTTGACGTTAATTGTAAGTAAATCCGTGTTGGCTTTCAATGTTGCGACTGATAACGTCAAGTTGGAATGAAACTACTGTACAGTAATTTGGTTTTGTATCAGTGACAAAAGGGCTTTCAATGAGTAACAGCTTGTTTATCTTTTGCGGCTTGCCGCGCGTTAGCGAGTTGATACACGTTACCAAAATGTACAACTTGTTTGAATAAGAACAGACTTTTTGCAGCAGAGAAAGTTACGTTACAAACGATAGAATGGGTTTAATGTTCTTTTTTCCAAAAGTTTATTGTTTTTTTGTTTGTTTTATTGTTGCAAAATAGTAGCAAGGATATTCGCGTTAATCAATAAAAATGTTGTGATCGAAATCTAGTGAAATACGATTACATGGAATAAAAGAAGCTTCTTTGCAACGAATAAATTAAGTTTACAGATTTTTTTTTTTTATTCTTTTTTTTTGTGCCAGTAACTAAACGATTTTTGTACAAAAATTAAAGATTAATCTAGCAAGCAAATCAACTAATTAAAAAACAATTCCCATAAAAAAGAATCCTCTAGCCCCACCACCGACTTCCCGAAAAATGTCGCGGATTACCGATCAATTCCGATTACGAACAAACAGTCCGCCCTACTGGCACAAATGAAACTTCTAGTGCCTTGGCAGCGTAGTCGGTAAGACTGCAAACTCTCAACCTGCAGGTTGAGGGTTCGATCCCCCCTTCAGAAGAGAATTTGTCTTTTCGTTTTCTGTGGCGGTCGCATGCCTCGAGTACGCTTGGCAACACCGCCGGTGGAAGGCTGTTTGAATTCGCCCTGCGCAGCGCTCTTATTGGCCAACTTTAGCTGCGAATAACTCAAAAACGGTACGATTACTAGATTTTTTTGTATTTATTTCGTTAGTGCAACGTCCCGAACACTGCCCTTACCCGCCGATGAGTGAATTTCTGACCACCCTGTAGAAAAAGATTCACCACAAGTTGGATTCCGCCACGGCTTGTGAGAACCTTGGTGGCTCTGGGGTATAGAGTATTGCCCTTGTTAGGCAAAGGCTGCAGGTTCGAATCCAGCTTGTGGTGAGTTCCATCTTTATCTTTCTATAAAGATTTATAGTTTCATCAAATAAACAGGTATACTGAACTGCTTACTTGAGAGAAACTGTTAGTGACAGGAATGTGACCTATTTCTTTGGCTTTTATAAAAGTTTTTCCAGAAGCACATTTAGATAAATTTGATTTCTTCCAGTATCATGTTATAGATGTAATCGCAGGCTCCTCAGATCTTCTGTGTAACCATAGCAAGAGTGCAGCAGCATGCTTACACCCACCTGGAATAAGATTTTAGTGATAATAATGTGCTAAATTAGGGGTGTGGTGAGAGCACAGAACAACTGAACTCTCTGGCGAGACGATGAGAGTTTTCTGCTCCCCATTTGTCCGCATGACATTTTATAGGCCATAAATAACATATGTACAAACTTTACCTTAGAAGCGGCACAATCTTCGCATTGGCAGGACTGGACTAAACCTTCCCTTTCATTTATAATGGTTGTAACATGATAACCTTCTTTGCGAACTTTATGCTCCGGCGTAACTCTACTTTTTACTATACACAATTCGCCATCTCTTTTAATTTGGACATAGCCGATTGCATTATCGCCATAAGATTCCCTTGTGGAGCTGAAATAAGAGCTATGTATAGAAGCTGCTAAACGAAATAGGAAAATTCAATGCGATTTATACGTACCGTAGTAGTTTAGTCCCTTTCATTTCAACACTTGAATACTCAGCACTTTCGAAAAAAAAAAATTACGACCATATCTACACTGACTTTCGGTAAATCCTTGGAGTCCGCTTTTATAAATCCGACTTCCATTTTTATTGAAAAATACAAATAATTTTCTCAATAAAACAATGTTCTCTTTGACTACAATAAGCTGTCATAACATTAGTGACGTCACTAAGGCGTTGATTGGTGTTTTAAAAAACGTTCCGTTTCAAGTAACTTCAAATTGAAATTATTGTAAAAAATCAATATTAACCAAAATTAAAATGTTGCTGTAGTCTTTGTTTTATATTTTTTTTAACATTTTAATGACAAAATACCCATAATTATTGTAACTGCATGTTCCCTATTATCATGGAAGCTACATAGGAGCGAAATGCAGGACACTAAAATGTCATGCGTCTGTGAGCCCGCGCGCGGCATTGTTTGATTTGGCCTTGGGGCGGTATCCTTTACTTAGAGCTGGCACGTGCCAAAGCGGCGCGATAAAAGGCGGCACTATGTAAGCAAATCTTTTATATAAAAATCAATGTTTGTTTGTTCGTCTTCTATGCATTCCTATACCATTTATCAGATTGCAATGAAACTTTGGAGAGTTTTCGAGTGTGCGTCTGCGAAGGTTCCTATAAATAAAAATTTCCAAAAAGTCACCCCCTATTCCCCATAACACCCCATAATTTAGGCAAAACCACATTTTTTATCCGATTTAGATAGGAATTTGAACACTTATACTTTAAAACAAACATAAAAATACTGCCTACATACGGTTTCCAAATATTAATCCCCTCGCCCCCTTTCCACCCCCATAATTTAGGCAATACCACATTTTTTATCCGATTTAGATAGGAATTTGTACACTTATACTTTAAAACAAACATAAAAATACTGCCTACAAACGGTTTCCGAATATTAATCCCCTCGCCCCCTTTCCACCCCCATAATTTTTTCACCCAATAATTTAGGCAATACCACATTCTTTATCCGATTTAGACAGGAATTTGTACACTTATACTTTAAAACAAACAGAAAAATACTGCCTACGTATGGTTTCCGAATATTCATCCCTCTCCCCATTTCAAACCCCGTTACGTTTTTACCCTATAATTTAGGCAAATCACATTTTTTATCCAATTTAGATGAGAAATGGTACACTTATACTTTAAAACAAACAGAAAAATACTGCCTACGTATGGTTTCCGAATATTCATCCCCTCTCCCCCTTTCCAACCCCATTACTTTTTTGCCCCATAATTTAGGCAAACCATATTTTTTATCCGATTTAGATAAGAATTTGTACACTTATACTTTAAAACAAACAGAAAAATACTGCCTACATATGGTTTCCGAATATTCATCCCCTCTCCCCCTTTTCAACCCCATTACGTTTTCACCCCATAATTTAGGCAAAGCAGATTTTTATCCGATTTAGATAAGAATTTGTACACTTATACTTTAAAACAAACAGAAAAATACTTCCTACGTATGGTTTCCGAATATTCATCCCCTCTCCTCCTTTCCAACCCCATTACGTTTTTACCCTATAATTTAGGCAAACCACATTTATTATCCGATTTAGATAAGAATTTGTACATCTATACTTTAAAACAAAAAGAAAAATACTGGCTACGTATGGTTTCCGAATATTCATCCCCTCTCCTCCTTTCCAACCCCATTACGTTTTTACCCTATAATTTAGGCAAACCACATTTTTTATCCGATTTAGATAAGAATTTGTACATCTATACTTTAAAACAAAAGAAAAATACTGCCTACATATGGTTTCCGAATATCCATCCCCTCTCCCCCTTTTCAACCCCATTACGTTTTCACCCCATAATTTAGGCAAAGCAGATTTTTTATCCGATTTAGATAAGAATTTGTACACTTATACTTTAAAACAAACAGAAAAATACTGCCTACATACGGTTTCCGAATATTAATACCCTCGCTCCCTTTCCACCCCCATAATTTAGGCAATACCACATTTATTATCCGATTTAGATAGGAATTTGTACACTTATACTTTAAAACAAACATAAAAATACTGCCTACATACGGTTTCCGAATATTAATCCCCTTGCCCCCTTTCCACCCCCATAATTTTTTCACCCAATAATTAAGGCAATACCACATTCTTTATCCGATTTAGACAGGAATTTGTACACTTATACTTTAAAACAAACAGAAAAATACTGCCTCCGTATGGTTTCCGAATATTCATCCCCTCTCCCCATTTCAAACCCCGTTCCGTTTTTACCCTATAATTTAGGCAAATCACATTTTTTATCCGATTTAGATGAGAAATGGTACACTTATACTTTAAAACAAACAGAAAAATACTGCCTACGTATGGTTTCCGAATATTCATCCCCTCTCCCCCTTTCCAACCCCATTACTTTTTTGCCCCATAATTTAGGCAAACCATATTTTTTATCCGATTTGGATAAGAATTTGTACACTTATACTTTAAAACAAACAGAAAAATACTGCCTACATATGGTTTCCGAATATCCATCCCCTCTCCCCCTTTTCAACCCCATTACGTTTTCACCCCATAATTTAGGCAAAGCAGATTTTTTATCCGATTTAGATAAGAATTTGTACACTTATACTTTAAAACAAACAGAAAAATACTTCCTACGTATGGTTTCCGAATATTCATCCCCTCTCCTCCTTTCCAACCCCATTACGTTTTTACCCTATAATTTAGGCAAACCACATTTTTTATCCGATTTAGATAAGAATTTGTACATCTATACTTTAAAACAAAAAGAAAAATACTGGCTACGTATGGTTTCCGAATATTCATCCCCTCTCCTCCTTTCCAACCCCATTACGTTTTTTACCCTATAATTTAGGCAAACCACATTTTTTATCCGATTTAGATAAGAATTTGTACATCTATACTTTAAAACAAAAAGAAAAATACTGGCTACGTATGGTTTCCGAATATTCATCCCCTCTCCTCCTTTCCAACCCCATTACGTTTTACCCCATAATTTAGGCAAATCACATTTTTTATCCGATTTAGATAAGAATTTGTACACTTATACTTTAAAACAAACATAAAAATACTGCCTACATACGGTTTCCGAATATTAATACCCTCGCTCCCTTTCCACCCCCATAATTTAGGCAATACCACATTTATTATCCGATTTAGATAGGAATTTGTACACTTATACTTTAAAACAAACATAAAAATACTGCCTACATACGGTTTCCGAATATTAATCCCCTCGCCCCCTTTCCACCCCCATAATTTTTTCACCCAATAATTTAGGCAATACCACATTCTTTATCCGATTTAGACAGGAATTTGTACACTTATACTTTAAAACAAACAGAAAAATACTGCCTACGTATGGTTTCCGAATATTCATCCCCTCTCCCCATTTCAAACCCCGTTACGTTTTTACCCTATAATTTAGGCAAATCACATTTTTTATCCGATTTAGATGAGAAATGGTACACTTATACTTTAAAACAAACAGAAAAATACTGCCTACGTATGGTTTCCGAATATTCATCCCCTCTCCCCCTTTCCAACCCCATTACTTTTTTGCCCCATAATTTAGGCAAACCATATTTTTTATCCGATTTAGATAAGAATTTGTACACTTATACTTTAAACAAACAGAAAAATACTGCCTACATATGGTTTCCGAATATTCATCCCCTCTCCCCCTTTTCAACCCCATTACGTTTTCACCCCATAATTTAGGCAAAGCAGATTTTTTATCCGATTTAGATAAGAATTTGTACACTTATACTTTAAAACAAACAGAAAAATACTTCCTACGTATGGTTTCCGAATATTCATCCCCTCTCCTCCTTTCCAACCCCATTACGTTTTTACCCTATAATTTAGGCAAACCACATTTTTCATCCGATTTAGATAAGAATTTGTACATCTATACTTTAAAACAAAAAGAAAAATACTGGCTACGTATGGTTTCCGAATATTCATCCCCTCTCCCCCCTTTCCAACCCCATTACGTTTTTACCCCATAATTTAGGCAAATCACATTTTTTATCCGAT
The DNA here is from genome assembly GCA_031002005.1 of Vandiemenella viatica. Taxonomy (NCBI): domain Eukaryota; kingdom Metazoa; phylum Arthropoda; class Insecta; order Orthoptera; family Morabidae; genus Vandiemenella; species Vandiemenella viatica. Next base: position 26,501 of record JARYHS010002908.1, read on the forward strand.
TTAGATAAGAATTTGTACACTTATACTTTAAAACAAACATAAAAATACTGCCTACATACGGTTTCCGAATATTAATACCCTCGCTCCCTTTCCACCCCCATAATTTAGGCAATACCACATTTATTATCCGATTTAGATAGGAATTTGTACACTTATACTTTAAAATAAACATAAAAATACTGCCTACATACGGTTTCCGAATATTAATCCCCTCGCCCCCTTTCCACCCTCATAATTTTTTCACCCCATAATTTAGGCAATACCACATTTTTTATTTCTTCCTGAAAAACCAAATATAAGTGGAAATATCAAAAGCTTTTTAACAACCGCTGGAAAAAGTGCACAGGTAAGAAAAAATATACTTATCACACAATTACATAACGCATTATGTAACTAGCGGCCCGCCCCTGCTTCGCACGGGTGTACATTTATTTTTTAAATATTTTGCAATAAACGTAGACGTAGACGATTAACGATAAACGTAAAGTAAATGTTGTGCACGTCCCTCCTCGTACTTCAGTCAGTAATCTACAAGTATTGAAACAGTCTTGAATAAGAAATTCTTTATGTGGATAAAGTTTAATACCAATTTGCGAATTATGTGGCGTAGTTTGTACTTGGCGGCACGGCGTTATTTTAACATGAAAAATTTGTTATTGTGACGCAACGTTAATAGTTAGACATATGGTATCGCGGACTTTTTAGTAGATATTGATGTCTTCTATAAAACTATAGTACATCACTTTGCTCTATTTCCAATAGTTTAAGCAGCGTACGCGGAATAAGGAATTTTTTGTTATATTTTTTCAGACGGATATTTTTTCAAAATATTGTACAGCTTATGTTAATTTAGAATAATGTAGCATTTTAATAATGAAAGAATTTTTGAAATCGGTAGAGTAGTTTTTGGGTTATTTCGTAACAAACATACATACATACAAATCTTTCCTCTTTATAATATTACTAATTAATAAATTATTTGTTAATTATTAATAATGTGTACATTATGGTGTTAAATATGTATTTATAAATCACCCATATTTTCATTTGTTTTTTTAATCGGCGAGAAACAACTACTTTATTTTGGTAAATTACTGTATTAATTAAGTAGGCATATACTTAATTTAAAATGACTTCTTCTGAATAACATTCCTTTTTTAAAAACCTATTCTTTATTTTTTCAAGTTAGTTTTTTATATATAAGTAGTGCTAAGATTGTTAACAACATTTACAACATTTATTTTGCGTAAATAAACGGACTTTAGTTTGTTATCTTATCTAATCACTATCACCAAAAGCATCCGTGCCCTTGATACAGGTATGTGTATATAAACAGGGCGACCCATGGGGGAAGTACCTTAAATATTGTAGGATTTGTAGGTGGAACAATTTACTGTACGCACTTATATCGAGTGTGATAGATATCGTTTTATTAATAAATATTGACACATGATTTAGTGTTTATTTCAGTCTGAAAATAGCAGTGATAACATCATGACAGCTACAGTTGATTGGATGGTGAAAAAATATCTTCCCTTCTCATTTTTCGATGACGAAGCTGCACAAGTATACTTTCGATTGATTTGCCCAAATATGGTGTTTCCTAAAAGGTCCACACTTAGAAGGAAGGTCAAAGAGCGATTTGAAGAGCTTCAATTGAATCTTAAGAAAGGACTACAACAACTTTCATCTAAAATGTCATTTACCATTGATGGATGGACGTCAATTGCAGGTAGGAGTTACTACGGGATCACTATTCATTATATAGACAATGAATGGAAATATCGATCTGTACTCCTTGATTTTATACCATCACGCGGTCGATATACTGGAGAAGATATTGCAACGATTTTCCATGAATGTTTATTGGAGTATGACATAGTTGATAAAATACAGGGTATCACGGTTGACAACGCAATTGCAAATACTAAATTTATGTATGAACTGGCCAAACTGCTGCCACACTTTGATTCAGGCAATCAACATTTCCGGTACTTTGCTCACATTTTGAACCTTGGTGTACAAGATTTATTAAAGAACATAGCATTACACTGTGAAACTGACAGTAACACACAAGAAGAGCAGTATGAATACTATGAAGACGAAACTGAGGAAGATGAAGAATAGAGGCAAAATATTGCTGACTCACGTACAGCTATAACAAAATTACGCAGTATTTGCAGTAAAATAAAAAGAAGTGAAATATTGAAGAGGAAGTTCCAGTCTGCTTGTGAAGCAGCTGGTGTGCCATCAAATCTGAATCCCATATTAGAGTGTCCAACGAGATGGAATTCCATACATGATATGATTGGATTTGGTTTAACAGTGAGAACTGGCATAAACATATTGTGCACTTCTGTCACCGAATTGAATGATTTTCAAATCACAGAGAGTGAATGGCAAATACTAGAAAAAATACATAAGTTTCTAATAAACTTTAAACTTCTATCAACGAAACTTGGCGGAGAAAAATACACAGACGGAAAAAAAAATCCCAACACAAAGAAAAAATTATTGTAGAGTAATGAAATTTGGACAATGCATTTGTCAAGTTAACATGTTTAATTGATTAAATTTTCAAGATCACAGGTTAATTTAAGCTCAAGAAAATGCATTTCAAATGTGAAATACTGTTAAATTAATAGCCGGTGTAACCTCCAGAATTTTGAATGCAAGCCTGCAAACGTGAATGCATTGTGTCATACAGGTTTCGAATGTCACTTTGTGGTATGGAGTTCCATGCTTGTTGTACTTGTGCTGTCAATACTGGGACGGTCAGTGCTGGCTGTGGATGATGCTGGAGTTGTCGTCCAATGATATCCCATACGTGTTCAATTATAGACAGATCTGGTGATCTCGCAGGCCAAGGTAACATGTCGACACTCTGTAGAGCACGTTGCGAGACAACAGCGGTATGAGGGCGAGCGTTATCCTGTTGAAAAACTCCCCCTTGAATGCTGTTCATGAATGGCAGCACTACAGGTTGAATTACCAGACTGACGTACAAATTTGCAGTCAGTGTGTTTGGTATAACCACAAGAGTGCTCCTGCTGTCATAGGAAATTGCTCCCCAGACCATGACTCCAGGTGTAGGTCCAGTGTGTCTAGGCCGCAGACAGTTTGGTTGCAGGCGTTCCCCTGGCCTCCTTCTGACCAACACTCGGCCATCACTGGCACCAAGGCAGAACCTGCTTTCATCAGAAAACACAACAGATCTCCACTCCGTCCTCCAATGAGCTCTGGCTTGACACCACTGGAGTCGCAAACGGCGATGGCTTGTAGTCAGTGGAATGCACGCTACAGGGCGCCTGGCTCGGAGCTGTCCTTGAAGTAACCGATTTCTAACAGTTCGTTGTGTCACTGTGGTACCAACTGCAGCTCGAATTTCTGCCGCAGACGCAGTACGATGCGCCACAGCTGTACGCCGAATACGGCGGTCTTCCCTCTCAGTAGTGCCACGTGGCCTCCCGGAACCCGGTCTTCTTGAGGCAGTACCATCCCTTGACCACTGCACCCAACAATCATGCACAGTGGATACATTCCGGCCAAGTCTTTCTGCAATATCGCGAAAAGAAAATCCACCTTCTCGTAGCCCTATTACACGACCTCGTTCAAACTCGGTGAGCTGTTGATAATGGCTTCTTCGTCTTCTTAAAGGCATTCTTGGCTAACATCAACTCACTATGTCAAATCTCAGCGGTAAATAACGTTCACAAACTTTACAGCGCGTATTTAAAGCAAACCTGATTTGCAAGCTCTGAGTAGCGCTACTAGCGCCACACTTATGCGCGAAGCGCGAAATTTGAATCGATGTCATCTTTCAGATGTATAAACACGCCTACCAAATTTCGTTTATCTAACACAAGTCTTTCTTGGTGTTGGGATTTTTTTTTCCGTCTGTGTATGTTACATTACCGCTAGTCATTGTATCATTCAATCTCTTGCTCGATAAAACTGAATCCATGGTAAAACAACTAGATGAGAAACCAAATTGATCCGAAGTGGATGAAAGGCTCATTATGGGTTTCCAAGCAGCTAGAGACAAAATGCTTAAACATTATAAGAAAAGCAAATGGATTTATTGTACCTCTTTGATTTTTGACCCAAGGCAGAAGACTCAGACTTTTGACATGACATTTTGGGGCAAGCAAATTAAAAGAGAAAGCCTGCACAAATTTAATGAACTTTATGAAGAATATAAAAGTCTACACTTAGTGAATAAATCTCTAGAATCACCAAGAAATGAAAAGAAAGTATGTGAATATGATGAAGATGAAGACGTAATAGACTTTGATAAACTGTATGCATGTCCCTCGACGTCATCTGGATCTGGATCTTGTCTTCAAGGCTTAGTTATTGAAGAGTTGGAGGAGTACCTATGTAAACCCAGAGCCGCCAGCTCAGAAGACATTTTAGAGTGGTGGAGGACGCAAGAGACAAAGTATCCGGTTTTATCGAAGATAGCCCGTGATTTTCTTTTCAATACCTGCAACTTCAGTACCTGCTGAGAGATTATTTTCTAAAGCATCATTAGTAATTAGAAAACATAGAAATAGGTTAAGCGATGAGTCAGCCAGATGGTTACTTTGTATTAATTCTTGGTCAAAAGAATTAATATAAAGTAACAGTAATGTCAGCTATTGTGTACTGTTCTGTAATTTCATTTGTGTTGTATTTTTATTGAAATAAATGGTAAATTCAGTAAATTGTATAATTATTTTATTCCATTTCATATAAGGTGAGGGTCTATCAATCTCTTTCTAGACAGATAATGTTCTTTAAAATACAGTCAAGTTAATGTCATTAATTTGTTTTCTATATGTTTAAACCATGTTTCAGTACATTGAAGATTATTAAATGTAAACGTTTATTAAGAAACAGACTGACTCCCGCGGGACACAGTATATAGCTCAGTTGGTTAGTTAGAGCATCGCCAGTGATCGCTTAGGTCGTGGGTTCAAACCCCAACCGGTGTCAGTTGATTTTTTGAATTATTCATGAAATGTTTAGACATTTATTAATTTGGTTGGTCTTTACCATGGCTATGTTAATTCAAGCTCAAAATGTACCTATTCTGTTGCGTTGTTCTAATATCTAAAGTAACGTTTAATAAATAGCGACAGGCTAATAGGTAATTGCAAGACTTGCGAGACTCTTGCTGCAAGACCAAGACCAAGATTGGGAGTGCAATACCAAGACCAAGACCAAGACCAGGTGTATTGATGCAAGACCAAGACCAAGACTGGCCAAGTCTCGTCTTGTTCTTGCATTTGGGCAACGTCCCGGATGGCTTCACGAAAAGACCGAGCCTAGATAGTTTGCCGCGCAGTCCTGGCTGGGTTGTGTTGCCGCGCGCGGCAGCCACGATCGTCATAGAAACGAATCGCGTGGCGCCCTTGACAATGGCTCGCGTGGCAGCCGCGCATAGTCGATACGCAGCTTAAGCGGCTCATCACCTCTGCACATCCTTTAGTTTATAAGTTCCTCTCGAGTACTCATTTGAACCGACTGAAGGAGAGAATACACAAGAAAAACACAAATTGTATCCAAGACTCAGAAAGGCACATGACTCATACATTTTAGTTTAGGGAGCGTGCATAAACCACGTAGCTCCATTTTGACTTCCTGTGAACTCTCCCTCCCCCCCCCCCCCCCCCCACGTAGCCCGATGTGGCTTCAGACTAACGTAAATTACATACAGAGATAATTAACTTAGGGAAATAAATATTCACATGCTGTTGTGTGTTCTTTTCCTCATTTTAACTATGAAAAATGTTATGAAACGAAAGCTACGTGGTCTCGCTCGAAACTCCCCCTCCCCCACGTAACCCAGCGTAACCTTCCAGACAACCCCTCCCCCCTGGATCGAGCCAAGTAGTTTGTGAACGCTCCCTTAGGTGTTCTCAACCTTTTTGGTACCGAAGCCCCCTACCATCAGAATAATTCTTAACACTCCCCCTCCCCCCCCCCCCTCCCGGACCATAATTTTATTGTTTCCTACTTTTCAGTACTACCAGTGACCTGTCACAGGAAACTCACTAAGAATGTAATATGAGAATAGAGGTTGTCGATTCTAAGAAACGCAAAGCTGACACAGTACTTGCGACGGTGTAGACCTAGGGGTGTCGTCCACACGGGTGGTGAAGGTACTATGAAATATCTTGGGAACCTCTATTCTAGATTATGCATTAGCGTATCTGTTAAGTTTTTATTGCTAATTCGTACAGGCCAACGAACAGGAAACAACTACTACTTAAACAGTACACTGTATAGCATGTCGGTACAAGGATTTTACAACAACAAAGATATAGCACACACACAGATATCGAAATCATTCAATATATTTTGACCAACTCAACACCCCCACTTCAAAACATTTGAATGATTTCCTTAAATAATATCTAAACCTAGACATTTCAGAAAGTCATAATTTTTCTCTTTTCCCAATCCTTTAGTCATGATATCTGCAGGCATATCAGCAGTTTGTAAACAGAGAGGTTTTACAATTTTTTAGCCATTCCTAAATCCTTCACTTCAAACTCTGAACTCAACCTATTTTTTAAAAATTCAGTCTCACTTGAGTCCTTGAAAAAAATTAAAAAATCATCAACATACAACGCTACCATAATAACTAAACCTTCATCTTTATGTTTTGTGAATAAACAAAGTTCCAAATCAGATTTTTTGTAAACTATACAGCTTAAAACATCATTTACCCTTTGATTCAACACTCTGGATTATTGCTTTAAACCATACATAGACCTTTTTTAACTATAAAACTTTTCATTTATCACTACAAAGATTTAAACCTTCAAGTTGTTTCAGGAAAATATCCTCTTTAAGAATACCATTTAAAAAAGCAGTCTTAACATCAAGATGGGTAATATTCATATCTAGTTCAACAGACAAAGCCATTAAAAGTCTAAGTGTTGAATGTCTTACCACAGGAGAAAGGTTTCACCATAATCAACTCCAGGTTTCTGAGTGAATCCTCTAGCTGCTAACCTGGCACGATGTTAGACTTTACCTTCACTGTTGACTTTTTACTTGAACACCCACTTACACTGCACAGCACTTGCACCTTCTGGAAGATTTACCACTTCCCAAGCATCGTTGTCTTCAAAAGCTTGTATCTCTTCTTCCATGGCTTGTTTCCATTGTTCTGCATCAGGTATATCAAGGGCCTCCTGCACGGTTGTCGGGTCCTCGAGTTGATCCAAAGTTCCAGCCAAAAAACAAGTATCATAATCATCAAATCTTCTATTTGGTTTGGGCTGCCTTTGTGATCTTCTAATTTTCTTTACTTCATCTTCTTGCGTACCACATTTTTCATCATCATCAGTTTCTTTCTCTGATGTAACTACTTCTTTTGAGGCATCATGTAAGTCCTCTCTTAATGCAGTATCAGACTTCTTGTTTTCTTCATCATCCCCCACTGAAGTGATGATTTCTTCATGATTCTGTATTTCAGTTTCTGCATCATTAATATTTTCCATTATTGTCACATCTCGGCTTATCACTACATCATTCGTTTCAGGATCATAAAGTCTATAGCCTTTTTTTATCCCATTTCTTTCTCTTAACTTTTGGAATATCTACCATATTTAGCTTGTACACACCATCAGTAAGATCTGCAGTAGCAACTAGTTCATTATGCCCGTTATAAATATTGCATTTATCCCTATTAAATTCAACAGAATTTCCATGTTCAATCAACTTACTCACAGAGAGCAAATTTGTAGTTAGTTCTGGAGCACACACAACATTTTTCACAGTAATATCAAAAGCGTCCTTTCCAACTACAGTTGTTAAATTAACTTCTCCAGAGCACAACACTGGAATTTCTGTCTGATTCGCAGCCATTAGTTTATGCACTTTAACATTATTTACTTTGTTTCTTATCTAGTCTTCATTCGCTGTGAGATACACACTAGCCCCTGAATCAACATACCAGTCACTTCTGTTAAAAGAGCTACTCATAAACACTGCACTGAAAACGTTTGAAGTTTTTCTTTGTCTTGTATCATTGTCACTGTTAGGACACTCTCTTTTAAAATGCCCTGATTTCTTGCAATTATAGCAGACAACGTCCTTCTTATTTTGATTTCCCACTACATTTCGGTGAGAAAACTTCGGCTTTCCTTGCCAACTTTTGACGTTAAAAGCACTACTGGCACTAGTAACATCTTCTTCCATATCTAGAAGCTTACTTTTTATTGCGTCCGTTGTGATTTGAATTCCTGAATGCTCAATTGCCATTATCATAGGAGAATATTTTTCCGATAATCCTGCTAACAATAACGAACCTATCCACTCATCACTAATACCAAAACCAGTTCCACGTAATTTCTGACCATTATCTACTACCTGGTTCACATAGCTTGTCATCGAATCACAATTTTCTAGACGTATTGATATCAGTGTTCTCAATAAATTAATTCTTCTTGCAAAACCAGAATCGTCGAACTTTGACTTCAGCTTCTGCCACAAGTCCACTGTTGTTTTTGCTTCTTTTACATGCACATACAAAGATGGATCAATCGTTTGAATTATCTTCGCTTTGGCCTTAGAATCTTCCGCTGTAACTACTTCTGAAATACATTTCGCTAATCCTTCGAGAATAAGCACATTTTCGATAGCGAACGCCCAATCTCCGTAGTTCTCGCGACCTTTCAGCTTCGGCACATTTACTAGATAATTCGGGAGCAGTTTACGTCGCGATACATGAGGTCACAACGTGACATAGTGCTTATGAAAGTTGGTTAAATAACTGATAGCTACATTTCTCGTGCCATTGGCTGTGACAAAAAGATTCAGTTTTCATTATGGTCCAGGCTGAATTTCAACCTAACCACAATTTGCGCTAATATTGGCGCTACAAATTCAAAGCCTCAATCACATGCGCATTGATACAATCATTTTATCCGAAGTTAACAACATCGTGTATCGCGACGTAAACTTGAACCGATAATTTGTCGCCATATTTATCATTTCTTCTCTGTGAACAACAACAGACAAAGGACTTTAACGACACGTAGTTTTATTCAGCAATTCCTGCACTGAATACCTGGGCCCATAACCTGTTAAGTTTTTATTGCTAATTCGTACAGACCAACGAACAGGAAACAACTACTACTTACAGTCGAGTATCAGCTCTCGTAGTGTAAACTTCCTTATACTCGCGGATCAGCGTTGTGTGCGGTTAAGTGCTTCGCGGTCTCCGGGCAGTGTTTTCGCGGAACTACGGACTAGTTCTCCGGGGATATTTTCCCACTCTCGAGGTGAAATAGTGCAATAGTTTATCAAGTACACACATCTGTTAATTCAATATAGCCTGCCGCCGTCATGTACGGCGGGGACTATGGCGAAGGCGGCCAGCTCCAACTCCAGCCGTCTACACTCTGCCAGGCAAATGGTGAGACAATCATAGGCCCAGCAGACGAAGACAACATTAGTGGCAGCCATGTGCAGTTCCAATCGCAGAGCAATAGCGGTGATACGAGTGCAACCATGGACGCGGTCAGCTCAGGTCTCAATACTGTAAACACTCCACCAGCAATCTTCAATCCTACTTTAATCCAACGTGACCAGCAATCGAGAAGAGAAGATGAAGTGGTAGCACATATACCGCAGAAACGCCCCTTCGCCTCCGCAAACGACATCAGCACCGGCGCCAGCAGCGGAAGCAGCAAGGTTCTCCGTTCCTCACGGCATCCTCCGCCACCAGCTGACATGAGTATGGACGCATCTCAGCCGGAACATGCACAGCGACAGCAGCCAGCAACGGCCACAGAAAACAACATCCTGCAGGTAAATGGGGCGGCGCCAGCACATTATGAAAGTTATGATCTAGGTCTCTACCACGTGTATATAGAAAGTCAGGACAAAAACATTGGTCGCATCCACCCAATGGCTATCGGCCGCATCATGTACTCCCTCAGTCAGGATATAGGTAACAACATAATCCAGATAGCCCCTGCTGGGCGAAATCGCGTCAAGATTGAAATGAGGTCGGCAGCATCGGCCAACAGCCTGATCACGAGTTCTGTTTGGGAGCGAAATGGCCTAAGGGCCTACATTCCGTTCTCTCTCATTACACAGCAAGGGATTATTAGGAACGTCATGACCGAAATATCAGAGGAAGAAATAATGGAGGTTGTGAGGTGTGAATATCAAGTAGTGAAGGTCAAAAGGTTTATTAGAAAATCGAAAGAAAATGAGCAAATGAAGGAAATCCCGCTTCCGGTATGTCTCCTAACTTTCAAAGCTCAGAGGCGCCCCAATTATGTCTATATACATGGAGTGAGATGTCCCGTAGAACCCTACATTAAGCCGGTAATGCAGTGCTTTAACTGTCTCCGCTTTGGGCACCCCAGCAATCAGTGCAGAAGCAGCAAACGATGCCCCTTTTGCACAAATCCACATGATGGAACAGAATGTGTGAACCAAAGTACTCCAATATGTGTCCACTGCAGCGGCGGGAACCCATCCTTTGACAGACAGTGCCCCGAATACGTCAAACAAAAGAAGATCAAACAGGTGATGGCCCAGGAAAATCTAAGCTATAAGAAAGCCCTAGAGAAAATCTCCATCCCATCGTACGCCAGTATGGCGGCGAGCCTAGGAAGAGCGAACATGCAATTTCCAATCATGGCCACCCACGAAGGAATCTATGACCAAAGTGGTTGGAACATAGCACAGCATAATCCTACAATCGCCCCACCTAACGTCCCGATTTATCCTCCCCAACAGGCGCAGATACCACAGGCCACTCCTACGCTGGTAAACACCCCCACTGACCTGGAGAACTCCCTTCCATCCTTTCCGGTCAGGAACCAAGTTCACCCTCCTAGCTCCGAAAGTCAGAGAAAAGCGGGCAGAACCACAAGCAGTGCGGTAGACAGGTCCTACAAAAACTATTGGATTCCGTACAATAGGCACATCGAACCGATCGTCCGCAACCCATACCCTCCCCATCCGGTAAATAACCATTCTGACGTACCATCTACGGAATCCTCGGTCAACAAAATGTTTGAAATAATAATGAGTGTGATAAATCAACTGGTAGGAAACCAGTTGCAAGATCCTTCCCTGTACGCCCCTAATGTAAAACAACTTCTGCTCAGTTCCCTGTCCATAAGCGGGATAGACAATGGCGGCTCCGGTTAGAAACATCGGAACAGCCCCGCATTGCGAGATCATCCTACAATGGAATGCAAGATCCATCAGGGCCAACAAAGAGAGTTTGCTGCAATACTCCTCAACGAATAAGGTGGCCGTCATGGCCATCAGTGAGACTTGGCTGAAGCCAGGCGAACGATTTTTATTCAAGGGGTATAATTCCATTAGATCAGATCGTCCTGATGGCTACGGGGGCTCTGCTATACTAATTAGAAACTCTATTTATTATGAACCAATACACCTCCGCACGGAAGATACGGAATTTAATATATGTGCGGCTAGAATCCGTCTCAGCAAGAAAGAGGTCACCATCGTATCAATGTATAGACCACCGAACAAGAAGTTATCGAAAGCAGCCATCACGAACCTCCTCAGACCCCTACCGAAACCGGTCCTTCTCTTAGGAGACCTTAACGCCCATAACATTCTATGGGGAAGTTCAAGTACAAACGAAATGGGTAACACTATAGCTACTATTTTAGAGGAAGAAGACATGGTTGTATTGAACAATGGCGAACCCACCAGGATCAATGCGCCAGGTCAGCGTCCTTCTGCAGTGGATATTTCTTGTGTATCGGCGAATATAGCCGTGGACATCTCTTGGGAAATAGTCGAAGACACGATGGGATCTGACCACCTACCCATCCTACTCCGCTTCAGTTCTGACACCTCAGCGCCACGGTTCATCTTCCCTACCAACAAATGGAAAATTCACCAGGCTGACTGGGAAAAATTTGAAATTGGCTTGGAACGACTCACATCATCTTGGGAGTGCGGAGCTGATGCTGCGTCGGATTACCGCCTTTTGATAAACGATATTAATCAAGCTGCTAACGCTTCCATTCCCGCCCAGAAACCAGTATACTTTCTGAAGAACAAACGGATACCTTGGTGGGACAACGAATGTAGGGAAGCGGTGCAACGACGCAGAGACACGCTACGTGCATTTAGAAGTTGCCCCACGCTGGACAACCACCTGGCCCACTGCAGAGCGCAGGCTATCGTCAAGAAGATAGTCAAGAGAAAGAAAAGAGATAAATGGAACGAGTTCTGCGAATCCTTCAACAAAGATACGCCCATACCTGAAATATGGCACAACTTGAGGAAATTAAAGCACTCAGCCTCCCCGGCAATTGGAACCTCTCTTATAACGAACGACATCCTGGAAAACATCCTCATCTCCTTAACCCCGGCTTGGGTGGAACCCAACCTTGAAGAACCCAAGGCGCCTGAGCCGCACTTCCTGCTGCACCCGTTCCAATTAAACGAACTCAACTCTGCTCTAAATCATGGATCTGACACAGCGCCAGGTCCGGACAACATCCATTACGCCATGCTGAGGAACCTGCCGGTCTCGGCAAAAACAAAGTTGTGCAGTATTCTGAACAGGATCTGGGCGAATAGAATTCAAATTAAGGAGATGAAAACAGCGCGGGTGGTTCCCGTGAGGAAGCCAGGGAAAGACGGCCGCAGGGTGGACTCCTACAGACCCATAAACTTACTGTCGTGTACCAACAAAATCCTGGAACGCATGATCAAACAGAGATTGGAATGGTGGCTAGAGCATCACTCGCTCCTCCCTGAAACACAGTACGGATTCAGAAGAGGTAAAGGCACGGAGGATATCTTAGCACACCTGACAACGAAAATCCACTCCTGCTTAACCAAAAACAAATTCATGATCGCCGCATACATCGATATAAACAGCGCATACGACCATGTATCCCTTCCGATCCTAGCTAAGAAACTTCACCGCCTAGGGATCCCACAAGTCTTTGTGGGAAATCTATTGGCACTGCTTTCAGACAGGTGGCTTGTAGTATCGCGGGGAGGTTCCCCTGTGGCATCCAGGAAAACAAATCGAGGCCTGCCTCAGGGCTCCGTTCTTGCGCCGCTGCTATTTAACCTGTGACCTCCACCATACTATGAGTGGCAGTATCACCATCCTCCAATTCGCCGACGATCTTTGTATATTCATAATAGGAGACTCATGGGAAGAATGCCTCCGGAAGCTGTCGTCGGAAATGGATAAATTCAAACAATGGCTGTTCAACAATGGCTTTGACATATCACCTACGAAGTCGGCCGTATCCATATACACCCGTCATAGAATGCCCGCAAGGGTCGATATAAAATTAGGACCCTTCACGTTCCCCGTAAAAAGCACGGTGAAATATTTGGGCGTATGGATCGACAACAAACTCAAATGGGGTACTCACATAAAAAACATAATCAAGAAATGCGATATGGCCACCAATCTCATTCGAGCAATAGCCAGCATCAAGTGGGGTGGCCACCCCGCAATATTATTAAGGATATACAAATCCTTGGTGCGCCCTCACTTCGACTATGCATGTATATGCTATGGGTCAGCATCGGAAACCCTACTCAAAGAGCTGGACAAAGCCCAATATAAGGCTCTCCGGGCATGTGTAGGCGCAATGAAATCGACGCCCACGAACGCGCTTTTAGTCGAGGCACTCGAACCCCCGCTAAACATCCGCAGGAGCCTTCTTAGCTCGAAATTCCTCCTCAAACACAGCCAATATGCTGGTAGTAGTCTGATGAATGCAATTCACGATCTCGCAATGCAATGCCTTACTGCCAACTACTGGGTAAAGAAAAAAACGCCTCCAGTTGCGGCGGAATATTTAGAATCCTACAAGATATGTACGAGCATTCGACAAAACACAAAAATGCCATCCTATGAGGCCTCGTATTGGAGCACCGTCACAAACTTGGAAGTGTTTACAGATATGGAAGCGACGCCCCAGCCGGAAAGCCACAGAACAAATGTGTACCAATTTCTGTACAATCGTCCCCAAACGGAACACATATACACGGACGGATCTAAGCTCCCAGACGCGGCAGGATGTGCTTTCTTCACTCCAAAATTTGACGTAAAGGGACTATTCCAGCTTCCTGCGGAATGTTCCATCATGACTGCAGAACTAAGGGGCATACTTGAAGCACTCAATTACGCTAAAAACTCCTCAAGCACAGCCTTTGTAATCCTATCGGACTCTAGATCGGCCCTGATGTCACTAAAATACCACCACAGTAAATGGCACAATGATCAACGTGTGTACGACATCGTGAACGTAGTCCAAGAATTAAAACGCTCCAACAAATCAGTAGAATTCAAATGGGTCAAAGCTCACTGTAACCTCCGTGGAAACGAGATGGCGGACCGCTACGCAAAACAAGCCGCACGTAGCGGTATAACAGACAGTAACAAGATTCCCTATCCTGACGCTGTATGTCTCATCAAAAACATTGCACTATCCAAGTGGAATATGGAGTGGAAGAAATCTATCACGACCAGAGGTCACCATTATGGCCTCATACACCCGGTGATTCCAACCAAGCAGTGGTACGAGAAGTATAAATGCACTCGCAGGTTTAGCACATGCATCGCCAGACTCAAATTCAACCACGGATGCTTCAAACAACATCTCCACCGTATTCACGTCATGGACACGCCCAATTGTATATGTGGCGGAATTGAGGATACAAATCACCTCCTGTTCGGTTGCAGTAGGAAGAAGACTGAGTCAGACCTCCTTCTACGATTCCTCACGAAAGCAGGAATCCCGTTACCCACATGCGCTGCCACACTCCTATCAACAGAGAACTACGCGATCTACAAGATTTTATATCAACATATGAAAAGAATTGGTGTTACAATCTAATAGACACATTTATGTATCTGTAACATTATATAGACAGGTCTCTGTACAATGTTAATATTTATTGTGAGACATAAGCAAGGTTATAATATCAAGCGTGTTGTCCGGGTGATGACACTACACCCTAGGACAGCAATGCTCCTTCACTGATGTTATGTATGAATTAGAGCTAATTATAAGTTATGTATATTGTAAACAACCCCAGTTTGTATCATCATGGATAAGGCAAAGTAGCCTACGCAGATGTCAAAGCTAACTGTAATATCTTACCTCTGTACATGTCGAACCACTTCCTATAAAATGTCTAGATTTAATTAGAGGATAATACTCTCACTGCAGCTGATCTTGTATGATTATGTATATGGACTGTACATCAACATTGTAGTATCCATGTAACCTGTACATGGCTGTATGATGCAGCATGCCCAAAAAAAAAAAAAAAAAAAAAACCTACTACTTAAACAGTACACTGTACAGCTTGTCGGTACAAAGATTTTACAACAACAAAGATATAGCACACACACATATATCGAAATCATTCAATATATTTTGACCAACTCAACAGTATCGTATATTAATAAATTAATCAACTGCCTTTCTGTAAAGTGGTGGCTCATTGTCATCTACTATTTTTCTATGATTCTTTCATGAACACCTTTATTTGCATGTCGTTTCTTAAATTGGTTTATTTCATGCTTTTTCGTTCCAATGAACTTTAAACATCTTCGTATAGCACTAAATCTCGATTTTGTGTGTGTGTGTTAAATGACTAAGTTACGATTCCACAGAGCTATAGAGAATTTTACATTTGTAATTCATATTAAAAGATTCTGCTTTCAAGTAGACTATATCAAAA
>JARYHS010002910.1:0-36591 GCA_031002005.1 Vandiemenella viatica
GCCGGGTGTTGGCCCTGTGTGCCTCGGTCGTATGCAGTCCTGATTGTGGCGCTCACCTGCACGGCGCCAAACACGCATATGACCATCATTGGCACCCAGGCAGAAGGGACTCTCATCACTGAAGATGAAACGTCTCCATTCGTCCCTCCATACACGCCTGTCGCGACACCACTGGAGGCGGGCTGCACGATGTTGGGGCGTGAGCGGAAGACGACCTAACGGTGCGCGGAACCGTAGCACAGCTTCATGGAGACGGTTGCGAATGGTCCTCTCTGATACCCCAGGAGCAACAGTGTCCCTAATTTGCCGGGAAGTGGCGGTGCGGTCCCCTACAGCACTGCGTAGGATGCGACGGTCTTTGCGTGCGTCGCTGCTGTCCGGACCCAGGTCGACGGGCACGTGCACCTTCCGCCGACCACTGGCGACAACATCGATGTACTGTGGAGACCTTGTGCCCCACATGTTGAGCAATTCGGCGGTACGTCCACCCGGCCTCCCGCATGCCCACTATACGCCCTCGCTCAAAGTCCGTCAACTGCACATACGGTTCACGTACACGCAGTCGCGGCATGCTACCAGTGTTAAAGACTGAGATGGAGCTCCGTATGCCACGGCAAAACTGGCTGACACTGACTGCGGCGGTGCCCAACCGCTGCGCAGCTAGTGCCCTTCGACAACCAACACTGCTGTTCCTGGTGTGTCCGCTGTGCCGTGCGTTTGATCATTGCTTGTACAGCCCTCTCGTAGTGTCCGGAGCAAGTATGGTGGGTCTTACACACCGGCGTCAATGTGTTCTTATTTCATTTTCCAGGAGTGTATTTTCCCTTCACTTCGAAATCTTCTTTCAAAAATATATACATCTCTTTCCACGCCTTCAGTTTTTCTACTCTAAAACAGTCGGCTGTTTTATCCCACATGAACAATTGAATCTCCACAAATTCAATTAATGTTACAAAACTACGAGGAAAATTGTTGTGACTGATATAAAATCGTATAAACACATCATTGTCAGCGGCACCAGTGTGCATAAAAAACAATGAAATCAAAGGGCCGGCGATCATGCCGGTCCGATTGTCGAAATCACCGCCAGTTGCATTCGCCAGACGCTGGACTGGCGAATCTGCCGGACCGGACTACGTGTGAAAGCTCTCATTTGATTATATTGCATCCGGAGCGGGCGCCTGTTTTGCTAGTGTATGTGAAAACTCCTTAAGGATGCAAGTTTTTAAGTTTAGTGTGACAAATATTAAATAAAAAAGTGAGGTAACAATGAAAGGAAAGAAATGCCGCGAGGCAATATTTACATGGAAAAGAAAGGGAAAATACACCCAACACTCACCAAAGTTGAAGGGAGGAGGGCGGCAGCAACACAGCACAACACACAAACAAAGAAAAAACAATATTTTGGGTGAAAATCCCCTTTTTCAAGTTAACAGAGAGGTGGCTGGTCTTGCGCAAGACTTGCGTTGGACGCAGCCACTGATAGAACGCAACAAACCGACGGAGGTGGTGGGGGCAGCAACGATAATATAACCGCGAGTATACAAAAGATTAAAATGATTAAAAAAAAATTAATTATATATAAAAATATAATAGTTATTAAAAATATAAATAAAAAATTAATAATAATTGAAAATAAAAAAAAATAAAAATAAATAAATATGAAACTATTGAACTATTGTACTGGCCAGCGGTGGGTGTATAGGGTGAGGATGGAAGATGTTAACAGAAATTAAGGCCTGGGGGATGTCTAGTTTGAAGGATGTGTTGATATGCCAATTACCACCTGCGGAGTTCATATTGGGAGGTAGTGTCTAGAAGTACTCTAATGGCTCTTACTGTGAAGCAGTTATTAAGGTCACGGGTATTGTGAGTACTGGCATGGTGAGCAACGAGGAGGTCCAGGTTTTGGGAGTAAACTGTCTGTCTGTGACCATTCATTCTGATGGATAATGAGTTGGAGGTCAGGCCAATGTAGGAACTTGGACAGTGCAGGCAGGTGAGCTGGTAAATGAGATGGGTGGTTGTACAGGTGGCATGACCTATTATGGGGTAGGTTTCACCAGTAGTAGGATTGCTATAGGTAGTGGTAGGTGGATGCATACCACAAGTTTTGCAATTGGGTCTCTTACAAGGGAAGGATCCAAACGGTGGTTTAGGAGCATCAGAGGCTTGATATTATGTACAAGAATGTTTTTTAGATTAGGCGGTCTGCTGAAGTGACTCGGGGTGTGGTGGGAAGGATAGTGGGAAGAATGCGGCGCATTTCAGGAAAGGATCTAAGAAAGTCATAGCCCAGACGAAGAATTTTGTTTAGCGATTCCAGGCCAGGGAAAAACTGGGTGAGAAAAAATAGGGTTCTTGTTGGCTTTAGGTTGTTTGTGTCGGAGTGGAGGACAGTCCCCTGACCCTTGATACTTGGTTTTCAATTAGTTCTGAGAGGATAATTGCGGTTTATGAGTGCCTGGGGCAGATTGTTGGTGTAGAGGGTAAAGGACTCATGATCAGAGCATATGCGTTTTGCCCCAAATGGCTAGGCTGTATGGAATGGAACGTTTTGTGTGATATGGATGGCAGCTATCAAAATGGGAGATATTGTTGTAGGTTGGTGGGTTTTATGTGGACAGAGGTGTGTAAGTGACCATTCCGTACAGAGATGTCTACATCCAGAAAAGTTATGTCAGTCTGAGAGTAGGACCAGGTGAAGTTTAAAGAGGAGAAGTTATTCAGTGAGTGCAGGAAGTCAAGAAGGAGGTTTTCACCGTGGGTCCAGATCATAAATATGTCATCTATATACCTGAACCACACGGTGGGTTGTAGGGTAACCTGTTGAAGAAAACGTTCCTCTAGTCTGCCCATGAAAAGGATGGCATATGAAGGTGCCATGCGAGTGCCCATAGCAAGTGCCTCGAATATGATGGTAAACCTGAGACTGGAAGGAAAAGAAATTTTTGGTCAGGATGAATTGAGCCAAAGAAGTGAGGAAATGAGTGGTAGGGAAGGTGTGCGGGGGGCGACTGTCGAGGTAATGTTCCATGGCAACTAAGGCCCTGCCATGAGGGATGTTGGTGTATAGCGATGATACATCAATAATGACCAGGAAGCAATCTTTAGGTAGGGGTGTAGGGACTGTTGACAGACGCTCTAAAAAAGTGGGGGGTATCTCTGACATAGGATGGAAGGGGCCTGGACGAAAGGTTGTAGGTGCTGGTCAATGAATGCAGAAATGCGTTCCGTGGGAGACCCAAAGGCAGCAACTATAGGACG
This sequence comes from Vandiemenella viatica, assembly GCA_031002005.1. Taxonomy (NCBI): domain Eukaryota; kingdom Metazoa; phylum Arthropoda; class Insecta; order Orthoptera; family Morabidae; genus Vandiemenella; species Vandiemenella viatica. Next base: position 3,268 of record JARYHS010002910.1, read on the forward strand.
TCCAGGATTGCCCGCCTTATGTATCTTGGGCAGAAGATACAAGGTGGGGTTCGGGGAGTCTTAGGAGTCAAAAGGTTAATGGAATGGTGTGAAAGACCCTGTAGGGGACCTTGGAGACTGAGGAAAGAGCGGATTTCTGTGCAGATTGAATTAGTGGGGTCAGTGGTATGAGGTAAGTAAGTGGAGGTGTCAGAGAGCTTCCTGAGGGCTTCAGCTGTGTAGTCGCTTCGATCCATGACCACAGTGGTCGAGCCCTTGTCAGCTGGGAGGATTATGATGTTTTTATTTTTGGAGAGTTCACTCATTGCTCACATTTCACTACGGGTCAGGTTGTTGGAGTGGGGGATTGAATTTAGGAAGGAAGGTGATGAGAGGGTTGACATGAGGAGTTCCTGGAATAGGAGAAGGGGATGGTTTTGAGGGAGGGGAGGTGGATCTAACGGGGATGGAGGTAGGAATTGATGGAGGCTGGGTTCCAGGTTATCACATCGGCTGTCTTCCCTGCCTGTAGTGTTGAAATAATACCGCCAGTTGAGTGTGCGGCAGAATGAAAGGGAGTCCTTAATAAGAGTAATCCGATCAAATTTAGGGGTGGGGGAGAAAGTAAGACCCTTTGAAAGAACTGATAGTTCAGGTTCGGAGAGGGGGGTGGAAGAAAGATTCACAATAGGGATTTTTGATTTCTCCAGTGGTGGGGAATGGGTAGTGGCGGGGGTGATGGGAGTGGGTGGCAGAGGTGCTGGATGGGGAAAGTTGAGAATATGAGAAATACATGGCGTAGTGGCGATAAGTGGTGGAGGTGTAATGTGTTGCCTGTAATGGGAGTTGGGGAGATAAAGGCCCAAAACAAAATAGCTCTTGCAGAGGGAAGAGAGCTTTGAAAGATGTTTTTGTGCTTGTTTGGTTAACAAAATGGTTGCAATGGTTAAGGATGTTATGTAAATAATGAATGCAACCAGGGAATGCAACTTGAAAAAGGGGATTTTCACCCGAAATATTGTTTTTTTCTTTGTTTGTGTGTTGCTGCCGCCCTCCTCCCTTCAACTTTGGTGAGTGTTGGGTGTATTTTACCTTTCTTTTCCATGTAAATAAAAAAGTGAATCGCACAGAAGGGGTGGAGGAAACAACATTGAATGGGTCAAGAAGGTGTATAATATTATTTCAGTGATTTTAAAATTGGGTCAAATTTACAATGAAGTTGGCAGTATGAGTCCTCTTTACAGCATGATTTTGCATCCACCCTGGCTTGGATGCGTGCACCGATTTTATTGGGAAGGGTGTAATAAAGCCGTTGTAACTGGTCCTGAATTCTGGCACCGAGGTATAGTTGACATCCGATCTGGTCACACACATTGTATTGGGGAAAATCTGGGGATTTTGCTGGCCGTGGGAATATCTCAACATCAAGCAGACAATTCGTATACACACTTGCCATGTGTTGATGAGCATTGTCCTGTTGAAAAATGACACCACGAAACTGCCTCATGAGAGGTAACATATGAGGACTCAGGATGACTGTGACATACTGTTGTCGTCAGTTACCTCAATCACTACAAGTTGTAATCTGAACTTGTGCCTGATTGCTCCCACATCATAATGCCAGGATTAACACTGCTGTGCCTCTGTAAAACGTTGAAGTGCTGAACTGTGATTCATCGCTGAACACAGTGCAACACCATTAATCAGCAGTTAATGCTTCTCAGTCATGGCACCACACCAAATGCAGCCATTTGTCAATGGCAGCCTACACATGGATCAGTAATTCCTAGTCCGTCTGCTGCTAGTCTCCAACCAGTGGGATGGTAAGACAGAATGTTGTAGGAAATACATTAGTCATTGTCGGTTTGCAGGTGCAGATGTAACGGGATTACAATATGCTTGGTGCACAATATAGTCATCCTCCCTTTTGTGGTCAGATGTGGTTGACCTTAACTTTGACAATAAGTCTGCCTGCCCTTATGTTCCCATGCAGTCCAACATGAAGCCACTGTCACATCCAAATGTCCCACAGATCTGGATATTGTATGATCCTGGGAGCCAGCCAAATTGAGACCCACATTAAGGCTCCTTTCAAACTCTCATCAGGTGTTGATAACTCTATCTTGAGTATACTGTATCTCTGTGTCCTTCAGAGATCACTCAACACTTGATGCATGCCTGTTATGTACCCAACTGGGCCTGGCAACAACTCTAAAAACAACCAACACTAATGCAGTCTGGTGGCTGTTCTGCTTGTCACAGAGATTTGCAACTCTATTGATTTACATACCTGCTGTTGATATATATGTGTGCAAAATTACATTAACATCTGACCGTGTCTTCTTTGTTGTTGAAGTATTTTGTCAGCAAGTGAACCTTGCAGGAGGAAATTCCTCACCTGAAGATAAAAATGGAAGAATAAGTCTAATAATGCAGACTGTCCAATGTGGGATCAGTGCTAGGAGAAAGTAGTGTTCATGGCAGGACTGAGAAAAGGTCTGCATGTAATGACTGCTTGCAGATTACCCCTAAATGATTATGAAGACCATACATTGTTTTTTGTTGACACAATATTGTTTAGTCTTTTTCACCTAGGAAACAATGGGCTATTAACCATTGAATGATTCCAATAATGGAGCAGGTAGCTGTCAGATAAAGGAAACCCATCGCTTACCAGAGTTAATAGCAGGAGTATTGTGGTGAAGAAAACATACATACACATAGCACATGATTTCAGATAATTCCATTATTAAAAAAAAAGAAAAAAAAGCACATAACAAGGGTAACAGAAGTGTTTGGAATAAGCCAAGTGGCAACTAAGTGAATTGAGTTTATCATGGGCTGTTTGCTTCTGAGGGTAGGGCCACAAAGTTAGAAAATAATATTGCTTGAAATAGCAAATGCAAACAAATAATAATAAGAAAATAACTATTGAAAATCTGAAAAAAAAGAGAATTTACCAAAGGCATAAAATGATTGATAGTAATGTTTTTAAAAAAATTGTGAATTTTTTGCATTTGCTAATATTTTTTTAGATAGGTTTACCAATTTATTTTTGATTACTGTTATTTGCTGTTTCAAATGGTATTTTATTAGTTAGTAGTCTTCACTTCCCTATCCTACTTTGGACCAAATGTTACTCGAACTAGTTTCGTTATAAGATAAAATTTATTACAGACACCCAGGGCTGGCGTGTCAAAAGTACCGGGGCCCGCCGGCTGATGGGGGGGCCCCGATCACCGACTGTAGGGGTCCTCAGGCCATGAAGACAAGAATCTGCCAATTGTTGCCGGCCAGTTTGTAGAGCTAAAAAAAAAGGTCGCACTTTTCCCCCCGGGCCCGAAATTCCTAGCGCCGGCCCTGCAGACACCCCTTGAACAATAGGGTCTGGCCCACACATACTGAGCCTTAGTCTGTTATCATCCTTCTTGTTCACCCCTCTCTCTCTATTCAGCCTTTGTATTTCCAATATTTATAATTCTTTTCATTTGCCCAGGCAGGATGCTTACTTAATATTGTTTGTTTCCCTATATACGGATATTCTGTACTCGAGCTCGTCTCCTTTTCTCTCCAAATATTTCCAATGTGCATTCTCTGCTTCATTCCATCTTCATGCCACCATAACCACACTGGAGATGTTTGCACATCTGTCTTCAAGCTGGTTGAATCCTACCTGATTATTAAAATAACAAAATGTAAATGGATGTTAATGTTTCTTTTGGGTGAGCAATAATTTTCAGGCCTGATATTTTAGAGTGACACTAGTTTGATCTCTAGTCTGGCCTTTCAGTTTTAGGTTTTTCGTGGTTTCCTGAAATCACTGTGGGCAAAAGCTGGACGATTTGTTCAGAAAACATTGGTTGATTTTCTTTCTGTTGTCGTTGCCCACAATCGTCTCCTATTTCGATATTTTAATCTGCTGATTTCTACTTGTACTGAGAAGCTGTTCTTCTGACTAACAACCTACCATTCCTGGTTAATAATCCATAATTGTCTCAATAAAACGTATCTAGGTCCACCCCTGACTTCGTAGTTTTGAGACTTTTTTTTTTAGCTCTACGGATTTGAGGCCCGAGGAGGCTATAAATACTACCTTTTTTCCGACTCAAGCCCCCCCCCCCCCAAAACCAAAATCCACTGAACGCAAGCCCTCTGAACCAAAATTCACTCAAGCCAAGCCCCCCCCCCCCAAACCAAAGTCCGCTCAAGCCCCCAAAACAAAATCCTGGATCCGCCCCTGCTTATCATCTCTGCCTTTTAAAAATCATCCACTCTTATTAACAGTTGCCTGAATACATTCTTTTTCCCTGATTTATAACACCCGTTCAGACACTGTTGATTTACGGCTTTGTTCCTTCACAAGCTCTGTTTAATTGATAGGTATGCTGTTTAAGTATAATGACTCGTGTTTTTATCCTAGTTTAAACGCCCGTCGAAAATAAAGGGGATCACTTATAGCCGGGTATTCATTAGCGAGCTGTAACTGTAACCAACAGATACAGTAACCACGTTCTAGTGTGGAAGCGTGAAACGAACTTCGCTCGCGACGAACACCGAGCCATCTCACTGAGCGTACTCACTAGCGAGCTGTAACTGTAACCATTACGAGGTTCTTGTGTGTACGCTCACTGTAACCGTAACGACAAGCTGACTCTATCCGCAGTGTTCGTTTGGAGCTCCGCGATGTCGGACGAAGTGTCTCTCGTTTGTGCAGCATACTTACTTGTATATGCTTTACTGGATGATTATAAACGACCACGAAGATGTATTCATGGAATGTATAGAGAAAGAAGTGATCTAATTCTTCTTTTAAGAATTCAACGAATGAGTGGTCATTACAAAAATTTCACGAGAATCTTTCCAACTGATTTTGAATATCTAATGAACATAATTGGCCCCAAGATAGAACGAAGAAACACTTCGTTCCGAGAAGCAGTGTCGGTTCAAGACAGATTAGCTGTGACGCTGAAATACTTAGCTACTGGTGATTCTTTTACAAGTTTACAATATATTTTTCGCATTTCCAAACAATTCATAAGCTGAATTGTCCCTGAAGTGTGCCAGGCGCTGATAGGAGCTTTGAAATAAAAAATCAAGGCAATCCTTTATTCAATAATAATAATGTAATTTATTTTTAAAAATCATACATAATTTTCTAAACTCATATCTGATGAATACTCGCTATTGTTGCTATACTGGGAGTGTGGCGGGTTGTGTAGAGGAGTTTGTTGGTTTTGTTATGGGGAAGAAGTGGAAAGGTGACCTATATCTCGATTTATAGTCGAAGAAGAAGCTGAAGAGTCTGGAGCTTGTCTAGTGGAGTAATAGCCATAATTTTGTATGGAGTTATAATGTCCTTGATCAGCACGCATAATTATTTAAAATATTTCATGTTGAATTGCATTTTTTATTTCCTTGGTATAGTTTTTCATTTTTTCCTGTATAAAATCAAAGAAAGACCTTAGTTCCGTATCCTGTTTTCGTTTATCTGCCGCATCTTTCAGTATTCCGAAAGCGTCTTTCAGCATTTGTAATTTCGGATCTGGGTTTAGCTTTTTATTGAATGGTTCACGTAGTGCAGCGTCACTGTGCTTTTGTGTTGCCATTGAGGTCCTCCACCTACAAATACAATTTTTGTTTATTAATGATCAATAATAATAATAATTGAAATAATTTTATTTATTTAAAGGTTTATATAGCCTTGCCAAATTAAGGCTGCCAATCCTTGGGATTCCATAGGACACTGCTTCCTTGATAGGCTTCTATCAGTTGAAGACATTTATCTTCTGTCCATTCACTCATGACGCTTGAGGATACTGGTAGGTTCGTAGCGTGCAACAACCTTCACTCTCGACGTCCACGAGCGCACTGCGAGCGCCCTTTGATTCGCACCGAGCGGGGCGGTGTAACGGTTAGCGTTCTCGCCTCGCGTTCGGGAGGACGGCGGTTCGAATCCCCGTCCGGGCATCCAGATTTGGGTTTTCCATGGTTTCCCCAAATCACTCCAGGCAAATGCCGGGATGCTTCCTTCAAAAAGGCCATGGCCGAATTCCTTCCCATTCCTTGCCCCCATCCTTGCCCCCATCCTTGCCCCCCATCCTTTCCCGTCTCTAAAGACCTCGATGTTAAAAAGAGACGTAAAGCAGTTAAAAAAAAAAACCTTTGATTCGCAGCAAAAACCGACAGTCGTCGGCTCGCTGGGAATGCAACGCGTTCCGCTCGCGATCCACGTACTCACTGTAGTTCACGGTAACAGTAACGTGCAACGGTTACAGTTACAGAATGTGGACGTATTTCTTGTCGGCTCGCTGCGAATGCAACGCGTTCCGTCCCCGGCAGGCTCGCGAACCACGTACTCACTATCGTATTTGGTAACAGTAACGTGCAACGGTTACAGTTACAGCTCGCTAGTGAGTACGCGGCTTTACTGTTGCCAAAAATTAGGGATGTAACGGAGTTCCGCATTTACAAGTGTGAAACTTCCGCATGAAATTCTACATGGGTATCCGCATCTGCAACTTTTAATGATGAAGTATAGCGGATGTTTTGTTTGCACTGCAATATATAAAGACGACCCTTGTGAAAATTTCGCAAAAAAAATACGATGAATAGTAAGGTTGAATGCTTATAATATAATTAAAAGTAGAACCGCACTTTTGTAGCAAATATTTATTTTTTAGTGTAACAGGTAAACATCAAAATGCTTACAACATATTACGAAACAGTTAGGAAACAATAAAAAACAGCGTATGTACGACAAACTGTCACTGACCTTAACAGAATACAACCAACCTGAACAAAATGCACACAGCATATCAACATCTCTGTGATGTGTGTTGCCGTGCGAATAAAATGTTTACATTCTGTAGCAAAACAAAAATGTGTCCGTATCAGGGAAAAATATCAGAAAAGCTACTTGTACAAAAAAAGGATTATTTACATCTCCGTGATATGTGCTACTGCAATCTTGGGACTTGGCTCTGAATTGTCTCATACGCGCGACCTCTTTACGCATCAAATTACGAAAAATTCTTTCTTAATTTATGATTTCACCTAATTGGAGCCCTTAATTTTTAAAACTATATGTAATTTATGGATTTCGGTTAGGTACTGAAGGAGATAAATGGCTCGTAATAATATTTTAAAAAACCACATTGTAGAAATAATATTGATGCTTTTGCCCTTAAAAGGTCGAATTCCAAAAAAATCCTTTTTTAAAATATGCGGACACCTTGGTCTTTAAAATGTCTCATTTATCGTTTTCGGTTAGGCAAGCGAGGTAAGAAACAAAGTTTTAGAAATGATAATATTTTTGCCCCTTGAGGGTTGAATTTGGAGAAAATTCTTTCTTAAAATATGATGTGACCAGAACGGATACTTTAATCTTTAAAATGATACCTCATTTATCGATTTCGGTTAGGTATCAAGGGAGATAAATGGCTCGTGACAGAAAAATGCGCTGTAGAAATATTAATACTTTTGTCCTTTAAGGGTTGAATTTTAAAAATTTCTTTTTTAAAATATGGTATAACAAAACCGAATACCTCAGTCTTTAAAATGATAAATCGTTTATCAATTTTGTTTAATTATCAAGGGAGATAAATGACCCGAGACACAAAAAACGCATTTTAGAAATACTGATATTTTGACCTTTAAGGGTTTAATTCAGAAATTAAACATTCTTAAAATATGATGTGACTACAGCGGATACCTTAATCTTTAGACTGGTACCTCATTTATCTATTTCTGTTGGTGATAAATGGCTCATGACACAAAAATGCCTTAAATAAACATTAATACTTTTACCCTTGTAAGAGTTGACTTCCAAAAAAATTCTTTCTTAATATGTGATGTTACCAAAGCAGAGACATTACTCTTCATAATCATACTTCATTTATCGACTTCTGGTTAGATATCCAGGGAGATAAATGGCTCGAGACACAAAAAACGCATTTTAGAAATATTGACATTTCTAGCCTTTAAGGATCGAATTACGAAAAATTCCTTTCTTAAAATATAATGTGACCATGGCGGAGACCTTAATCTTTAAAATGATACCTCATTTATCTATATAATTGGGTTTGAAGGGAGATAAATGGCTTGTGACACAAACGTGCATTGCAGAAATATTGATACTTTTGCGTTTAAGGGTCGAATTCAGAAAAATTTCTGTCATAAATAATTTGTCACCAAAGCGGGATCTTAATCTTTAAAATGATACTTCATTAAACGGTTTCAGATAGATATCCAGCGATATAAATGACTCATAACACAAAAACAGCATTTTATAAATATTTTCATTTTTGCCCTTTAAGGGTCGAATTCCGAAAAATTCGTATCTTAAATTATGATGTGACCAAAGTGGAGACCATAAGCTGTAAAATGACACCTCATTCATTGACTTCGGTTAAGTATGAAGGGAGATAATGGCTTGTGACAAAAAAAAAGAAAAAAAAAAACCACCTTACAGAAATAATACATATGATATATATATAAAATATAGTATGAGAATCGCCCTATCGTTGCTTAGCTGGTAAAAAACGTGGTTGATTCTTTTCTTACGATACTATAATCTACATCTACATATATACTCTGCAATCACAAAACTGTGGGTGGCAGAGGGTGCTCAGCACCAAACCTAATCTCTTTGTTGTGCATTCCAATCCCTAACGGTACGAGGAAAAAAGGAATTCATATAAGAATCAGTGCGGCACCTTATTTCTCTAATTTTATCTTTCCTGTCATGCCGACCCAAATAGGTTGGTGGACGAAGTATTTCACTACACTCGTAAGTGAAAGTGGGAGTACGCATGTTTACCAATAAGTTTATACGAAACGTGCGTCGTCTATCTACCAGAGACTCCCAGCCTAGTTTACTAATCAGTTCTGTAACGCTTTCATAAGGACTGTAGCAAGCGGTCACGAATCGAGCGGCTCTTCTCTGTACTTTCTCTGTACTCTCAATCAGCCCCTTACGAAACGGATCCCAAATGGCACAACAATAGTCCAAATGTGGACGCACAAGAGATTTGTACGCTATCTCCTTTGTTTGTTCATTACAATTTTCAAAATTCGACCTAGGAACCGCAGCCTAGAATTAGCTCTACCTACCAACGTATTAATATGTAAGTCCCATTTCATGTTCCTTTGTACTGTTACTCCCAAATATTTCATAGAATCGACCACATCAATAACTGAGCTGTTTAACTCGTATTTCTGAACAATTGGATTCTTTTGTTAGTTATGCTCATTGTCTTACACTTTTTACAATTTAGTGTGAGTTGCCACTCAGCGCACCATGCCAAAACAACATCCAGATCACGCTGAATTGCTAAACATCGGCCAAATTCCTTACTTCCCTGTAAATAACCGCATCATCAGCAAACAATCTAAAAAGGCTTTTCACTTTGTCTCCGAGATCGTTTATAAAAATTAAAAAAAAGAAGTGTGGTCCTATTACACTTCCTTGAGGTACACCCGATGTGACATCTAGATTAGAAGAACTTTCTCCTTCAACAACGACCTACTGCGATCGACCAGTTAGAAAATCCTTTATCCATTCGCAAAGCTGATCCGATATACCGTACGCTCGTAGTTTCGCTAAAAGGCGGTTGTGTGGCACAGAGTCAAAGGCTTTCTGAAAATCTAAAAAAAATTGCATCTACTTGTGAACCTGCATCAATAACTTTCATTACATCGTGTGTAAATAGGGCCAGCTGTGTTTCACATGATCTTTTCTTCCGAAATCCGTGTTGATTTGTTGTAAGCAAATTATTTTCATCTAGGAAATTCATAATGTTCGAGCATATAATATGCTCCATAACTCTACTACAAACAGATGTTATAGATATGGGACGATAGTTTCCAGGATCGCTTCGATCACCTTTCTTGAAAATCGGAGTTACTTGCGCTATTTTCCAGTCTGAAGGTACTTTTCGCTCTTCTAGGGATTTACTGAATATATCAGACAGAAATGGCCCGATTTCCGCCGCATACTCTGAAAATACTCTTACTGGAATACCATCCGGGCCAGGTGCTTTTCCCCACTTTAGGAGCTCTAATTGCTTTATGATACCTGCAGTATCTATTCGTAATGATTCCATCTCCAACTCGACACGACGTGGGAAAACGGGAATGCTATCCTTATTTTCGTCAGTAAATGAATTTTTGAATACAGTATTTAGTACATTAGCTTTATCGCGGCTTTCAATAACCTCGGACCCTTCGCGAACTAGTGCTGGAATATTGCTGTTGGTACAACTGACTTTACGAATATACGACCAAAATTTCTTTGGGTTTTCTGCGAGACTCTTAGAGAGAGTGTTTGAGTGAAAATCGTTGAAGGCCTCACGCATCACATTCTTCACACGTAGTCTTAACTCAGCCAAGGTTTCTAAATCGCTGCGAGACATCTTCCTTCTGTAGCGTGCGTGTATCCTTCTTTGTTTTTTGAGTAATCTTTTGACTTCGCATGTGTACCACGGTGGATCATTCTCCCCATTTATTTTCCGCTTCGGTATATATACTTCCATACCTTCCTTGACTATATGTATAAATCGATGCCACATCTCTTCAACGGTGTCCTTTGTTAACTTAAAGTTATGGTAATTATTCCTCAGGTAGGTTTCTAAAACACTCCTTTGAGGCCTTACTGAATCTGTATACAATCCGTCCATTTCCCCTTTTTCGCTTGGTCATTAATTTGATAGTCGCTATTACCGTTTTGTGATCGCTTATTCCAGTGGTCGTTGAAATGTCGGTGAATAATTCTGGCCTGTTGGTAACCAGCAAGTCTAAAATGTTTTCGCTACCGTTATGACACCGCGTAGGTTCATTCACTAGCTGCTCGAAATGATTATCGGAGAATAAATCGAGAATTAACTTCAGAAGCTGCCTTATCCCTGCTACCAGTAATGTGAACATAATTTCGCCAGTCGATATAAGGCAGATTGAAGTCGCCTCCCAGAATCATAGCATGATTCTGAAAACGGCTAGCTATACTGTTAACATTACTTCTTAATTCCTCGGCGATAGCTATGTCAGAATCGGGTGGGCGGTAGAAGGCGCCTATGACGAGTTTTGACCCAGCAACATTGAGTTTAATCCATATAATTTCACAGATAGTATCGATTTCTATTTCATTACATGGGAGGAAATTTACTCACAGCTATAAATACCCCTCCTCCAAGAGAATGTAATCTGTCTTTACGAAAAACGTTCATGCTGTCTTTAAAAGTTTCTGCGGAACTTATTTCCGGTTTAGCCAACTTTCTGTACCGATAATGATATCCGCTTCTGTGCTACAAATAATGCTTTCAGTTCTGGTTGTTTGTTACAAACGCTTCTACAGTTAATTACGAGTACTTTTAACTGTTGTGACTGTTTTACGTTCTTCCTACATTCCGGTGTTGTATCTGATTGGGTTGCCCGTAACTGTATTTCATGTTTCGGGTCTTCCTCCCTCAGCCTAAAAAACCACCCAGTGCATTCCACACGGCCCCTGCCACCCGTGTAGCCGATTCACGTGTGTAGTGCACACCTGACCTATTCAAGGGAACCCTACATGACTCAACCCTATGACGGAGATCGAGAAATCTGCAGCCAATATCATCACAGAAACGTCTTAGTCTCTGGTTCAGCCCCTCAATACGGCTCTGAACCAGAGGTCCACAATCAACTCTGTCTACGATGCTATAGATGGTTAACTTCGCCGAAATCTTGCGGCCACTTGCCCCAGTGTTCACCCTTTCAGCCAGCCGCCGGAAGGAAGAGAGGATAACCTCCGACCCAAGGCGACAAGCATCGTTGGTGCCGACGTGAGCCACAATCTGCAGTTGGCTACACCCCGTCCGTTCTATGGCATCCGGGATGGCCTGCTCCACATCTCGGATCAGACCACCCGGAATACACACCGAATGGACGTTGGATTTCTTCCCCGAGTAATCCGCCATTTCCCTAAGGGGCTCTATAAACCGCCTAACATTAGAGCTCCCAACTACCAGAATACCCTTCTGCGATCGCCCAGACCTAGCGGGCTGGGGGGCCGTCAGCTCGCAGGATGACAATTGCGGGACTGAATCAGCCTCCGACAATACGTCATACCGGTTGGACAGGCGAACAAGTTCACCGTCATGGCCTTTAAGCCTGTTCGACTACCCCCGTGTGCGGCTTCGAAGTCTGGTAGCCATATGCCAGTCACCGTCAGGTGACCTAGGCACGGCCTCCAACTTTTCAGCCTGGGATGCAGGTACAATGCTCGACATAGGTGAATCAGTGAGCGGCGTGGCTACATCGAGTTCACCAATATCGCATCTGCTGCAGCCTTCTACGGCAGCTTCCAGCTGTGTAACTTTCGCTAACACAGCAGCAAGCTGAGCACGCAGATCAGCCACCTCAGCTCGCGTCTGCACACAGCAATCACAGTCCCTAGACATACTGCTTTTTAAAATCGAAAAAAAAAAATGAACAGAAACTCGAACTAATCATTACGTTGGATAAACTGCAAAAACTGAGTGAGAACAATAATCAAATCTACACCCCACTAGAGATAAAATGTAACACAAAGATAAGCTACTGAGGAAAAGACCTTAAACTGCTAATAACCTGTACTTCTTACAAAAAGTAAACAATCAGAGATTAAGCAGATTCACACACCACTAAAGATAAAATGTCAAGCTAAATCACGCTACTTTACTGAGTGATCAGTCCAACTGCAACTAACCTCTACTTTCTACAAAAGTAAACACTCAAAGATAAAACTAACTAAATCCACACACCACTAAAGATAAAGTGTAAATCTATAACACGCTACTTTACTGAGTGACCGTCCAACTGCAACTAACCTCTACTTTCTACAAAAGTAAACACTCAAAGATAAAACTAACTAAATCCACACACCACTAAAGATAAAATGTAAAGCTATAACACGCTACTTTACTGAGTGATCGTCCAACTGCAACTAACCTCTACTTTCTACAAAAGTAAACACCCAAAGATAAAACTAACTACATCCACACACCACTAAAGATAAAATGTAAAGCTATAACACGCTACTTTACCGAGTGACCGTTCAACTGCAACTATCCTCTACTTTCTACGAAAGTAAACACACTCAAAGATAAAACTAACTAAATCCACACACCACTAAAGATAAAATGTCACGCTATAACACGCTACTTTACTGAGTGACCGTCCAACTGCAACTAACCTCTACTTTCTACAAAAGTAAACACTCAAAGATAAAACTAACTAAATCCTCACACCACTAAAGATAAAATGTAAAGCTGTAACCATGGAGGAAGGAAATATATGGAGACGACGCAAGAGACCTTCACCACGCATTGAAGTGAAGCAGGGTGGAGGAGGAGTGGGGGGGCATGGCCGGAGTGGAGGGGGCATGGCCGCTTCCATACAGACACGGGGAATATGTACAAAAACCTCAAGGGGACTCTAGGATGAAGGTGACGCCGATATCTGGTGATGGATTATTATGTAACTCGAAATGACAAATAAAAAATGAAGAATAAATTTTTTTGATATTCTACTTAGTTGTCGAGATATTCTGTCCCAAATGTGAAATGGTTTTGGTTGAAATTCAGAAGAAAAAATTGGTTAAAGTCAAATTTGATGACGGATTCTTATTTAAAAAGACGAGACAAATGAAAAATAAAGAATAAAAATTTTCGCTATCTCACCTAGTTCTAGAGATATACTGTATCAAAAGTGAGGTTTCTTGAGTTGAAATGGAGAAGAAAAATTTCGCAAAAGTCAAATTTAATGATCGATTCTTATGTAACACGACGAGACAAATCGAAAATAAAGAATAAAATTTTTCGATATCTTGCTTAGTTTTCGGGATATACTGGGAACATCGCAATGTTTGGAAGCGCAATACCGCTGCTGCCGCCATGCGGGAGAGTTTAGAGCCGGCTTCACCGATTTAACGTCACTTCTCCTCCATATATTTCCTTCCTCCATGGCTGTAACACGCTACTTTACTGAGTGACCGTCCAACTGCAACTAACCTATACTTTCTACAAAAGTAAACACTCAAAGATAAAACCAACTAAATCCACACACCACTAAAGATAAAATGTAAAGCTATAACACGCTACTTTACTGAGTGATCGTCCAACTGCAACTAACCTGTACTTTCTACAAAAGTAAACACTCAAAGATAAAACTAACTAAATCCACACACCACTAAAGATAAAATGTCAAGCTAAATCACGCTACTTTACTGAGTGACGTCCAACTGCAACTCAATAAAGTTAAAAATGAACTGAACGGTATTATTACCTAAGCACGAATTTACAAGTTTGAATTTGCGTATATAAAGTAAAGCAGCCTATTCAAAAGTCCAACTTGTAGGACCTCCATGCAGAACTACCGCAGGACGCATTCACCATTCGCGCTACTAGAAAGGATCCAGTCTTTCCCATTCGTACTTTCTAGCGGTGCAGCGCACCAGAGTCTTTATCGCACTCTCGTAGTGTGTTTCCTCCATAACGCCATAACCTGTAGGGTGACAGGAGCCCGTGTTGGTTATTTGGGAGTCCAACCACGTCCTGTATGTAATCCTGCAACCCCTTTTATGCTCCAACAAGAGTCCTACATCAGAAAATCGGATAATCGTAGCTTCTACGAATTGGACTAAATGGGCCGCTAGAGCGGTGGAGAGGTTGGTGGTGGGCACGCTACAATCAATCGAGCCGCGAACTCCATAAAGTTCGTATGACAAAGATGAAAGATTGTTTTGTTTACTCGTGCGTAGTTATGTACTAATGTAATTTACTTGTTAAATCATCCGTTTTTTGCTGTTGAAAGAAGAGGCAGAAAAATAATATGACAATGTTAGATGGAAATAGACTTTGTCTTTGCAAAATGTGGAATTTGTGATAAAAATATACTTATTTTGATTTTAAGTTTACTTTTGATAAAATATTAAAATCTAAATAATTATAAATTTTATTTTACCGCTTCCACATCCAAGCACTGAACATCTAGGCTGCGATTCATAGGTCAAATCTTAAAAAATTGTAATGAACAAACAAAGGAGACAGGATACAAATCTCTTGTGCGTCCACATTTGGATTATTGTTGTTCCATTTGGGACCCATTTCGTAAGGGGTTGATCGAAAGTATAGAGAAAGTACAGAGAAGTTCCGCTCGATTCGTGACCGCTTGCTACAGTCCTTATGAAAGCGTCACAGAACTGATTAGTAGACTTGGCTGGGAGTCTCTGATAGATAGACGACACACGTTTCGTTTAAACTTATTGGTAAACATGCGTACTCCCACTTTCACTTTTGAGTGTAGTGAAATACTTCTTCCACCAACCTATTTGAGTCAGAAGGACAGGAAAGATAAAATTAGAGAAATAAGGTGCCGGACTGATTCTTATATGAATTCTTTTTTCCCTCGTACCATTAGGGATTGGAATGCACAGCAAAGAGATTAACTTTGGTGCTGAACACCCTCTGCCACCCACAATTTTTGAATTGCAGAGTATATATGTAGATGTAGATCCGCATCCGCTAAGATGACTTCCTTTACAACCCTCAACCGTACTGCATTCGCAGCGAGCCGACAATAAACGACTCTAGGCGCACGCTCGGAACGCGAACATCTGACGCGCAGTTCTGACTGTTTACACGTGCATTGTAGGTTTCATACGCCAATAGTCGTTCGTATGTTTGAAGTTCTTGCCGATTTCATGAAGACTGTATTAACACATCTTTATATATAAAGATGAATGTATGTTTGTTGGTTTGTTTGTTCTTCATACAAATCCACAGTTTTCATCCGATCTCGATGAATCTTTGCACACTTATCCTTTGAAACAAGGAGAAAAATACTGTCTACATTTGGTTGAAAAATTATCTGTATAAATAACAGATGTTGTGTCATAACATCGAAATACGGTGATAGACAGACACGTTGGATGTGGACGTCTCCAGGCCGTGAACTGGCAGCTCAATGGCTAAAGAGCTTGCATACGAACGTCGTGGTCTGCGGTTCAAATCTCCTTAAAGGCTATGATTTTTAAAAATTGTTTTTCATCGTAAGAGTCAGGCCTGGGCCTTAGGTTATTTGGATTGAATGTTAAACTGTAGATATTATAAAGTTAGGGGTGCAATGCTACGCAAATCGTAGGTAGTCTTGCAATTTTGTAGGTGTACACTTTTTTACGTTATAATGATCCCTCAGGTGTTGTTCGCAGTCAGTGTGTGAGTGTAAACCACAGTAATCTTTATATATAAAGATGAATGTATGTTTGTTTGTTTGTTGGTTTGTTTTTTCTTTATACAAATCCACATTTTTCATCTGATCTCGATGAAACTTTGCACCCTTATCCTTTGAAACAAGGAGAAAAATACTGTCTACATTTGGTTGAAAAATTATCTGTATAAATAACAGATGTTGTGTCATAATTTCGAAATACGGCGATAGACAGACACGTTGGATGTGGACGTCTCCAGACCGTGTTTCAGTGAAGTGAACTGGCAGATTAGTGGCTAAAGAGCTTGCTTACGAACGTCGTGGTCTCCGGTTCAAATCTCCGTAAAGGCTAAGATTTTTAAAAATTGTTTTTCATCGTAAGAGTCAGGCCTGCGCCGTAGGTTATTTGGATTGAATGTTAAACTGTAGATATTATAAAGTTAAGGGTGCAATGCGAGGCAAATCGTAGGTAGTCTTGCAATTTTCTAGGTGTACACTTTTTTACGTTATAATGATCCCTCAGGTGTTGTTCGCAGTCAGTGTGTGAGTGTAAACCACAGTAATCTTTATATATAAAGATGAATGGATGTTTGTTTGTTTGTTGGTTTGTTTGTTCTTTATACAAATCCACATTTTTCATCTGATCTCGATGAAACTTTGCACACTTATCCTTTGAAACAAGGAGAAAAATACTGTCTACATTTGGTTGAAAAATTATCTGTATAAATAACACATGTTGTCTCATAATTTCGAAATAAGGCGATAGGCAGACACGTTGGATGTGGACGTCTCCAGACCGTGTTTCCGTCTAGTGAACTGGCAGCTCAATGGCTAAAGAGCTTGCTTACGAACGTCATGGTCTCCGGTTCTAATCTCCGTAAAGGCTAAGATTTTTAAAACTTGTTTTTCATCGTAAGCGTCAGGCCTGGGCCGTAGGTTATTTGGATTGAATGTTAAACTGTAGATATTATAAAGTTAGGGGTGCAATGCGAGGCAAGTCGTAGGTAGTCTTGCAATGTTGTAGGTGTACACCTTTTTACGTTATAATGATCCCTCAGGTGTTGTTCGCAGTCAGTGTGTGAGTGTGAACCACAGTAATACTAATATAAATACGGAAGTAAGTCTCTGTCTTTTTGTTACGTTTTGACGACTATATGGCTATATCGTTGTGATGGAATTTTATAAGGAAAGCTGTATGAAGGGCACAGGATATTTTTCCAGTATGATTAACAGTTGTAGTCACGAAATTTTGAAATCTTATCGAATAGTGACAGAAATATGTTGGAAATTGATTCTATTCAAGATGCAGGTTCGACGGTAGAATGATATAGTGATAGCTTTCCTGTCATATTATGCCGACTCGATATTGTTTGGGACGAATCCTTCGTTACCAACAACTTTTTGTATTTAATTCTTGCAAAAAAATTCTTAATCCACGCGTACGAAGTCGCGGGTACTAGGCTAGTATAAATATAAAACTTGAAAATGAGATTACGAGGTAATTTAGAAGGATTTGTAGAATCCTGCGAAAGTTTTCAGTTTGTTAAAAGTTAAGTCGGGTACTTTGACATAAGTTGGACCACATTGTTTAATTCTAAGTTTTCTCATAGTAAGTTTAAGCAGGTACAGTTCAAAGAAAAAGCCATTTAAGACATAAACAACTCGCAGTAGAACTTTTACTTGAGTCATGCTAAAGTTCGACGCTGTTGGCAACATAACCTCACTTCCACGAGGCCTAAACTATTAGTTATGGCGACTGTTAGGTTAAATGGCGGCCAGGGCCAGAAGAAAAAATAACGACAGAAGAAAGCGAGGTCCGGCTACTACCAAAGTACTAAATATCGTTTATATGACAAATTAGAAGAATTGTACAAGTGAAAAAAAGATTTCACACTAAAAAATTCTAGGAATATAGGAAGTCTTGAGAAAAGAACTGAGAAATATAGATACAAGCAACAGACTGGTTCTGCAGATGAGAACATTTTGATCTTTTAACATTTACGAGATGTCGGGAGGAACCAGTAGAAATTCTTATTTCAGTAAATGCAGAATAAATTGAATACGGTGGAAATGTTCGGGAAAAATTTACCACTTTGATCAGCTCAAACAACAAAGAAAAGAAACCACCAGAATAATAAGGGCGGTTAAAAGATCATTCGAAAAATCACAACTTATTGAATTACGGGAAAGTTTTGTTAACAATAACTCCCGAAACTTTTATCAGACCTTTAAGAGTAAATTAAAGGGATATCAAGCCCGCAGTATATGGTTGCTTATAAAATCCTGAGAACTTCGAAATAATTGTAAAGCACTTTGATAAGCTTCTAAACTGTCCTGAACCAACCCATAAATTGGATTTTTCAGGAATTAATGAAAAGCTAGATGTAGATACACCACCCACAGTTGAAGAAATTAGGAAGTAATTAACAATCTAAAAAGTAATAAAGCTAGTGGTGAAGACTGGATAACAGCCAAACTTTTAAAATAGCCCCAATTTAAAAGCATTCAAGAGTTACAGTTAATTTTTGAAGGTATTTGGAGAACAGAGAAGATTCCAGATGATTGGAAAGTGGCATTAATATATCCATAATATAAGGTGACAAACAAAATTTTGATAACCATAGAGGTGTATCCCCATTGCAAGTTGCTTATAAAGTATTCTCAAAACTCTTGTTGAACAGAGTAGAGATAACACTTGACAAACAATTGGGCGAGTATCAGAGTGGATTTCGAAATGGTATATCTTGCTCAGAGCAAATATTCAATCTAAAATCCATAATTCGTCATCGAATATTAAACTCAAGAACATGATAGTAATATTTATAGACTTTAAAAAGGCTTTTGAATCTGTTGATAGAGAAACTTTTGATAAAACAATTCGTGAATTTGGAGTGAAATCTAAATTGGCAAACCTAAAACCTGAAACTCTTACAGAGGCAGTTTCAAAAGTAAAATTTATTGGCGAAATCTCAAAACCTATCAAGATAAATACAGGTGTGCGACAAGGTGATGGTCTGTTACTCATTTTGTTCACTGTAATTTGTAAGAATTTGGAATAATAGATTGAAGGAACACAAAATTTCACCTATAATTTTGGGAAGAAAAAACAACGGCGTTGAAATTAATTGCCTGGCATTTGCTGACGATTTCGCTATACTTTCAGAGAACATTACAAATGCTCTTGGAAGCAATAGCCAACAAAACAGATTTGAGGATTTGGGTAGAAAAACTAAATTTATTAAAAACGCTCCAAAATTTTTAACGGCAGATATTGGACGATTAGAGAAAGTAAAGAAATTTAAATATCTGGGTGAAATAAATCAAGAAAGTGTAAAATGTAATCAAATATCAAACTATCCAATCAAAAATCATTTTTCAAATTTTCCCGAAGCTCTCTCAAAAAGGAGCATTTGTCCACAGTTATGCCTACTATGAATCAATATTTTTAATTTGATTTTACAGTTCCTTCTGCACCGAAAAAAAGTCATTGGGGACTGACGACAGAAGTGAAAACTTAAAACTATTAATATCATTCGTGAAACACGTCTTACTTATAGCTACAGATATACTAAATAATAATAATTCCGTGTGGCCGTAATGACCTGGTGACAGGGTTTCTACTGGCTGTGCTCTTCACTCGTGTCTTAGCTGCCTTAACCTAACCCGGTAGTGCTACCCGGTACAAGGGATCTACAATTTAACGCCAGTCAGACCTAAACCATTGAGCCACCAGACCGTAACAAATATACTATTAACATTAGCATGTCGATTAAGCGAACTCATAAGATTTTACCCATTCAAAAATTGCTCAACGCGCCTACAAGTTTTCACTTCAAAAACGAAAAATGTAACGACTTTCACAACCCGACAGTTCGTCGAATCTTCTCGAAGGAATGTTCCAAGCTATTGTGTCAGAGGCTAATTTTGTCTTTAGGTGTCTATCACGGAAAGTCCCGGCGAAGCTCACATAATCAAATACAACTCCTAAAAATTCATACTCATCGCGATATTTAATCCTGCGACCCGAAAAGAGAACTTTAAGAAGTAAGCGCCTTAACCGCTGAGCTACCAGACCGCCTTGTTTTGAAGTACCAGATGTGCTAACTATCATTAAAATATGATAAAAACTGTGGATTTGTATGAACAACAGTGGCAGAAATTAGGGTGAGGGGGTAATGTAGAAGAGGGTTTAGGTTTCTGTAAATCAAACGTCAACAGTGTTTTTCTATTTGTTTTAAAGAATAGGTATGCAAAGGTCTACCAAAATCGGACAAAAGCTGTCTCTTTGTATAAAGATTTTGTGAAAAGCGTCCAGCGCGCATCTCGCACGCGCAACAGAGGGCACGGGTAGCGTGATGGTAACGCGCGCAACAGGTGGCTTCTTGTTAACTCGCAGTTTTAACCTCGTCCAAACATCGCGTAACGCGACTATAGGAGTTTTCACTTCAAAGAAATGTATATAGCAGCGCGTGATATTACTCTGTTTCTCCGATTTCATTTACTAACATTTTACTCGCACTTATAAATACAACTACTGTATATGAAGGGGCCCTATGTTGTTATTAATTAATTATTAATATGAAAATGAAAATGATTTAATGGTTGCAAAAAGTGAACTAGAACCATGAATATTGTACACAAAATTATATCCAATTTATTGAGTCTTATGGCTTATACAAGGCCGGGTAATAGTTAACTTTACGTTAAACATATTCCAAAGTCAACAAAAACAAGCAATACCCGACGTTTACAATCCGCCGATGAAAAGCAAACATTAACTGAATTAAATATTTCAACAATTAGCAAAGTCAATATATTATCAACGTGGCAACGCAGGCCATCAAATTGAAGTTAACATTTACTACAAAAGGCGTATCCCAGGGGCGCCATATAAAGTTAAAAAGCATCGTCTTGAATTTACACAAATTAGCAAGATGCTTAGAATTTGAAATTAAACATAAAAATTAGCTAGCTCAGTGATTTTATGTCGGGAGCAGAGTCTTATCTCAGCGCCGCTTAAGGGCTCGCAAGTCTCGTCAAAACCCAATGAATCGTGACCGTATGCGTCGGTACTTTACCATGAGTGCATCGTCGTGACGAAGTGTGACACGCACAGCCACTGCAGCTGTGAAAGCCAGGTTAGCGGATACGACCGCGTTACCACAACAGCTTCCAGATAATGGCAGGCATGCCATACAACTTGTCGCTTCCCAGAGCAAGAAAGTGTGATCAGAAACAGTCAGTGATCACCGGACGAGAGCGTGTCGGCTGACACGTCTGCACAGTGGCTCGTCCCGACAGCAAGTGTCCTCAAAAAGGGCCTCTTCTCTTCTTCCTCGGAAAAGTCGTCTCCAACTCGCCACATGCAACAGAATCCCCTGAATTAACATTTGTGAACCCCTATAAACGTTCACGATTGGTGCATGATATGTGCCCATCGTCACGTGTTTTATATCATAGCTGGTATTTGCTGTCCGCTCGCACCTATTCTGGTCGACCTTCAAGACACTGGGGTGGGGGTGTGAGGTCAGTGGCTCCTCAAGTAACGGCCTGCGCGCGTCCCCTGCTTTGTGAGCGTCGGCGCCGCTGAGTCGGGAGACCCAGCTATTGTCTCGATCTCGACCGTTCGAAAATGGCAGTTCCAGCTTCCCATATCCACTACATTACTGAGCAGCAAGTTTTGCAGAAATTAAAATTATAATAATGATTACTCTGGCTTCCCGGGTTTAATATACAATTATTTACCCATGCAATATCCCTATTATTTATGATATTTACAACTTACAAAATTGAATATTATAAATATTAATTAAATTTTTTAATTATATTCATTGTGGGTGACTCTGTCATACCACACTACGTCTTCAAAAACAACAAGGATGTGAAAACTAGATTATGCCAGCTTGGAGCGTCAACAAAATTTTCCAACCCGGCGGAAAAGTCCAAGCGCCGAACCAAAACTCTTGGAAATTGCATTTAGACGGTTCCTTTTGGCGCGTACGCTCAAACGCGATGTCCTGCCGCGCGCGACTGGAGAGTTTACCATTTTCTTAACACTCTCCGGCGCAGCAGTCCGGAGTGCCGTGCCAAACCGGCAATTTGGCGCGTACGTGTAAACGGGTCTATTCTGTAACTGTAACCGTTACCTGTATAGTTGCCAAAAACTATACAGTGTACGCGGTTCGCGAGCGGAACACTTACTGCTCGTAGCGAACCGACGATTGTCGGTTTTTGCTGCAAATCAATGGGCGCTCGCAGTGTATTCGTGGGCGTTCAGAGTGACGTTCGTTGCATGCTGCGGGCCTACAAATATTCTCAAGCGTTTATTGCTTATCATGAGTAAATGGACAGAGGGTATATGTGTTTTATTGATAGACGCCTACAAGCAAAACAGTGTCCATTGTAAAATTTATATAGAGCAGGGTTTCCCAAACTTACAGATCCATGTACCAATCTAAAATTTCGCAGGCAATGGCAACGCCCCTCTTTTATTTTCTAAAAAAAAAAAGTTTTTTTTTAACGATCTTTATTTTAAAAAAGTATTTTAGTTCCAAAGAGCAATATGGTGATTGTTTCTTGCAGCAGGTTGAGTCTATTTTAGGAACAGCAGTCCGGAGTGCCGTGCCAAACCGGCAATTTGGCGCGTACGTGTAAACGGGTCTATTCTGTAACTGTAACCGTTACCTGTATAGTTGCCAAAAACTATACAGTGTACGCGGTTCGCGAGCGGAACACTTACTGCTCGTAGCGAACCGACGATTGTCGGTTTTTGCTGCAAATCAATGGGCGCTCGCAGTGTATTCGTGGGCGTTCAGAGTGACGTTCGTTGCATGCTGCGGGCCTACAAATATTCTCAAGCGTTTATTGCTTATCATGAGTAAATGGACAGAGGGTATATGTGTTTTATTGATAGACGCCTACAAGCAAAACAGTGTCCATTGTAAAATTTATATAGAGCAGGGTTTCCCAAACTTACAGATCCATGTACCCATCTAAAATTTCGCAGGCAATGGCAACGCCCCTCTTTTATTTTCTAAAAAAAAAAAAAAAAAGTTTTTTTTAACGATCTTTATTTTAAAAAAAGTATTATAGTTCCAAAGAGCAATATGGTGATTGTTTCTTGCAGCAGGTTGAGTCTATTTTAGGAACATTTTGCCCATTTTCAGTCTCAATTCACCATTGTGCGTATTGCACGCTTCAAGGCTCATTCTCACGGCGCGTGGTAGGCAGTACGCGCCTCTCATCTGTTAACTCTTGGCGGTGGGTCGAGGCACGCCGTACCTGCTAGTATATGCAGCAAAGATGAGAGGCGCCCTCTAAAGGTCCGCGCTCACTAGGGCGGGCCGCATCGCGTCGCGTCGCGTCGCATCGCAGAAATGCGTCTGCAATCGCTTACATTGATTCTAATGGGGTAACGCACACCAGAGGCGGGTCGAGTCGGGGCGGGGCGGCCCCGTCGCGTCGCACGGCCGGATCGCTTCCCCAGGCGTATTTTTCCGCCTGTGCGCCTCTGTGCGCTCAGTCGCGACCAGGTTTGCGATAGGAGCTCCATCAGCAGTGACTGACTTTTGTAACTTGTGTGCTCCTATGTCTGTGAATTAAGTAGATTACTCCAACAAAATTAGCTGCAAATTTGCACGCAGGGTGGTGGATGATTTCTGAAAAAAATATAAGTAATTACAATCTGAAAATTTAATTACTTTATGAAATTTAATAAAGATTAAAAATTATAAAATTTCTAACTTATGCTCACTTGTTCTTTGCTTGTATGTTTTAACTTAAACTATTCAAACGTAATGGATAAAGAGCACTGCATCTCATTAGTAATGAAATTCAAAGAGTTTTATGATTTACAAAACGCAAAATATAATAACAAAAAAAAAAAAAAAATTGGGAAGAAATAGGAAACTAGTTAAAACAACCAGGTATAATGTCATGTTTCGTATTTTTTGGGTGCGCAGACTTCCACGGTCGTTGTCAATGTAATCTTGGTTGTCCGGGTTGAACCGCGTCAATTTGTTGAAACCTAACGTTTCGGCCATCATTTTGTGGCCTTCTTCAGAGTATTGTCACGGCTGGAATTGCTGCCGCCTATATATAGCTCCCGAAGAACGCGCTAGCCGTTTGGAGTGACGTCACTCAAACTACCGCCGCCAGCGTGGCCGGTCCGATGGGGGCCTGCGTCCCGCGTTTTCCTGATCAAGCATGACCATATTTGGTCAAGTTGTAGCCCGCCGTCCGCGTTCATATTATCTGGTCGTTTTTTAATTTCCAATGCTTCTCTGACACGCCGGTGCCACCATCTGCTTTCTTGAACCAATACACTTGTGTCATTGAATAAAATTGCGTGCCCACTGTCAGCAGAGTGTTGCGCTACAGCTGATTTGCTGTCGTCATTATTTTTAAGATGTCTCATGTGTTTACACAGCCTTTCCTTGACTGTCCGTCCAGTTTCGCCGATATACACTTGGCCACAGCTACAGGGTATCTGGTATACGCCCGCTGTCTGCAACTTCTCCCTCTTGTCTTTGACTTTTAAAAGCACATCAGAAATCTTCCTAGGCGATCTGTATATTGGACGGATATTTTTCTTCTTTAAAAGACGGCCGATTTTATCCGTCACCCCGTGGACATAGGGTAATACTGCCGTGGGTCCGTCTGATCGTCTTCTGGCTTCGGCTTCCGGTGTCGGAACACAGGGTGATGCTCGAGGTGCAAGCCTTGCAGTGGCCTTATTGATGACGTCAAGGCTGTAGCCGTTGGCCAGAAACGTCTCCTTTAAAATTTTCCTTTCAGCGGCTATGCTCGCTTCGTCGCTGACTATGGAAGCACGGACGGTTAATGTTTTTAAAATTCCACGTTTCACTGCTGGATGGTGGTGAGAGGCTGCATGCAAGTAGCGATTCGTGTGCGTGGGCTTGCGGTAAACTCCGTGCCCTAGGGAGCCATCTTCCTTCCGTTTCATTATCACGTCCATAAAAGGAAGTTGTTTGCCCACCTCAACTTCCATGGTGAATTTAATTTTGTCGTGGGCACTATTTAAATGTTGGAAAAAAGCCTGGAGGGATTCACGCCCGTGAGGCCAGATAACAAATGTGTCGTCCACGTAACGCAACCACAAAGAAGTTTTCAGAATATAATTGTTGACCACTTCAGCCTCAAACGCCTCCATATACACGTCGGCCACAATTGGAGACAGTGGGCAACCCATCGCTGCTCCCTCATTCTGCTGGTAGAAATCCCCTTGGTATTGAAAGAAGGTGGTCCTGAGACAGAATTCAGTCAGTGACGCCCATTCTTCTGGTAGACTGAGATATCCTAGTCGTACCCTGATGATATTTATGGCTTCATCAATTGGCACGTTTGTGAACAGTGACGTGACGTCGAAGCTAACTAATAAGTCACTGTCTTCCAGGCGTCTGTCCTTGATCCTATTTATAAAATCAGAAGAATTTCGAACTGTAAAAGTAGAGCTAGTCAGATTCTTTAGCTTGTCCGCCAGATATCTTGCCAGCGGATGTGTTCGAGACTGGAATGCGATCACAATAGGCCGTAAAGGGACCCCTTCTTTGTGTATCTTGGGCAGGCAGTACAGTCGTGGTGTCAGGTGATTGGACGTAGTTAATTTTCTTTTGGCCTTTTCGTATTTTTTGTTTATTTTACGTGTGTATTATAATTTTCTATCACTTATTTTGAATGCCGCTTCCAAAGCTTCGTGTTACCAATTAACCTAATTGTTTAAAATATTTTGTGAAATTATTCCAAATCTTAATAATTTCTGATGTAACCTAGAAACCTGTGTAAGTCAAGTATTGAAATTTCTTTGTTGTCATTTTCGTTCTTACCTTCTTCAACCCAATTCAAATATCGTTAATCAAAAGGTTATGAATGCAGCACGTGGCTAATATTACTTTATTTATCTTATTAGGTAACACCGACATTCTTCTTTCACAGATTTGAAACCTTCTTCTTATAATACCAAAGCAGTTATCGATCACCCTCCATAGTTTATTGAGCCTGTAATTGAAAGTTCGTTTCTATTCATTTCATTTTAGCTGATATTCTGAAACAGGCCTCATCTCGAAAGAGGAAAAGCTTCATTTACTACTATTACATACTGCATTTTATCTCACTTGTCAACGTGAAAATTCAGTTTTCCTGCAGCCATTGACTCACCTAAATTGTTGTGGCTAAATGTTTTGCGTCTTATTTTTTTTTTTTCCAATCATCCGGCGACCAAAAAACAACTGCAACTGCAAGGGCTATTAAAACCATGAAAAACATTCATTTTTCTGCATTAAAAATAAAGAGAACCGCAATTCTGTAGAACTGTTGTAACATGTTTGCCATCTAATGTGCCTAAGAAATGCGGAAAATTCCTTTTTAAATTAAATCAATTGCCTTTTCTGCTTAATTTTCTTCAATGAATATATAAAAATAAGAGCCCTTTGTCTGATGTGCCCATTTGCAGTGCAGAAGCGGCTGAATAATCGTCGAGAACCGAAGGCGGTGACAAAAGAAATGCAACTCGCTGCGTCCAGATGTGCGGTGCAGCATTTTCGCTCAATGCGATGCGACCCGATGCGATGCGATGAGGCCCGCCCTAGTGAGCGCGTACCTTAACGCGCCGAGGGACGCGCCGTGGGAATGTACCTTTAGACAGCCATTCAGGCGCCATAACGTAAATCTTGCCGTGAATCCTCGAAGATCAACTGTTGAACCCGTATAATAATAATAATAATAATCCTATAAATTCATCAATCAACAATTTTATGAAATTTAATTTAATTATTTTATATATATATTAATTATATATTTCTTATGTTGCATGAAAAGACGAGGTTTATGAGAGTAAATGATACGCATTTAAGGCGCTAAGATTCTTGGACGATCGTTTCATAACTCGAAATTGACTCGTGTCTGCAGGCTCGAATGAACAGATATATTAATGTATCTTTCTTACCGCATAGTGATCTTTTACTTTCATCCAGAAAATAATGTGCGTGTTCTTCGTGAATTCATTTAAACTTTGCCACCGAACGGCGAGGAATGGCCTAAACGATGTCGTTTCTCCACGTTCCTGATATGACTCCATTCTCGGTGTTTTTGCTGTCCATAGAGCCTTGGGGTGTGTACACCGAGCATGAGGAAAATCACCTTTGATACTTATGTAAAACCACTAGAGTCATTACAATCGTTTCAGCTTTCTCTATCAAGAATTGAAATTCATTTCCGAATACTCCTTGATAACCGATAGTTGAAAGCTCTTTCTCTAAGTCATTTCGAATATTTCATTGTTGTTTTCTCCCAAAGAAAATTCTGAGTCATCGAGGAAGTAGTAGAGAAGTAGCCTGTTCCAATTTTTTTTTTTTTTGGGGGGGGGGGGAATGTGCAGGCCCGCCGTAAGCGGGCGTTCAAGGCGTTCCACTGGCTGAAGTGAAACAGGGGCGGCATAATCGGTTTTGCACAAGCGCGTTCAAACAGCTAGCGGTGGGCCTGGGTACGGGTTCAGGTATATTTAAAGATTTATCGTCCATGATCCTTATTAAACTACATCCTTGTAGTACACCTCCATTCGGAATTCTTTCTTGAGTCCAAATATGTACGTACATAAAGCTGCATAAGATTTGTTACTTTTTTAAAAGAAGAAGAAGAAGATCACTTATTTCCAGGTATATTCGATGAATCCGCCACCTTTAATGCCGTTTATAATTACCGAGTAAAGCGTCTACAAGAGGATGCTGCACAAACGTGAGACAGTTCGTCCGACATCTTGGAGCTCCAGTTTGTCGTTACAGTTGCAATGATTTTGACTTCGCGTACACACTAGAACCTCGTTACTGTATCTGTTCGGTTACAGCTACAGTTCGTTAATGAGTACGCTCGGTGGACATCGCGAGCGAAGCTCGTTTCACTTGAGGCTCATTACTGTATCTGTTCGGTTACAGTTTCATCTCTCTGGTGAGTACCCGGCTTATGGTGATATAAGGAATTTGTTTTGGAAAAGTTTCTAAGGATAAATGAATAACGGTTAATTATTTTTTTCTTGATATTAGTAAACTTTCTTTGGTTAGATTTTCGGAGACTTTGGATGTTTTTAAATAACTCAATTTGATTTTATTTGACGGAAATTTTTGCTATGAACAAGTTTCTAGGTGTAATTTCGATAACGAGTAACTATCATTTATTTGATTGTCACGTTTCGTGAATACCTGGATTTGAATAAACTTTCTTTTTTGTTATCTTCAGTTAAAAAATTCTTAAGTTTTGTTGTCACTTGATTTCAGTAATTGCTACGGAGACAACAATACAACCTAAACATGTAATTTAAACGAACGTCACCTTATTTTTTTTTATACTTCTGTTTCGCATTATAGTTTTTATTCCCGCGACACAATAGACACTTTTAGCTGACATCGTATTGCACTTTCTTGTAACAATTTAAGTGCAAATGAAATCAAATTCAATTATTTATTTGAAATTTGCATTCCTTTTTAACAGTATATACGCAACTAAATACAATGATTCATTTGAATTTTGCTGATTAGCCAAGCAGCAAGCAGTGCTGCTCTCGGAAGGTTTCCGTTCTATTGAGGTGCGTGGTCTCCAGGCTCAACGCATTTTATTAAAGCGGATAACGGTCGACGAAAGAGACACTTGTTTAGGTGCATCATATCAATGAAAGAAGAGAGAACTTGGCCAATTTTACGTATACCTTATTTGAGTATCTAAAGTTGGATACAAATAATTTTTTCAGTTATTTTCGAATGTACATTGCCTCCCAGGAAAAACTCAAAGGTGTCCTTCAGCGCCAAAATATAAAGTTTAGGAACTGTATACAAACAGTTGAGATGCTGGCCATTACATTAAAGAACATTTAAATATATGCTATTTTTGTTTATACTGTATTCTTGAAATAGGTTATTAAAATGTTGGAAGCTGAAACAAAATTAACACAAATTAACTCAATATGCCTTTAATGAACACTTCAGAACGAAATACAAAGAACACAAAAAGCATATTTTTAAAGAAATAATGAAGTAATATATTGCCAAACACCAACTACAATGGCTGGAGTGCACGACCATACTATTTAAAACCGTCTAATGCGAAAGCGTGCATTTGGCCAAGTACACTGCTAACTTATCAGTCGCCATCCGGTTGCAGAGGCAGTGGACGGCTGCCACATGTCAAACGATCGGCATTTTGCCGCCACAATGTAATTGAAAGGTGCCAAACAATTGCTCGCTCCACGAAAGGAATGTCACCGTACGGTCAAAACCGTATGGTGTGAAAAGAGCATAATCCGGTAATCCTATCGGGTATAGGGTACTTACAGCTTGTAACGTCCCTTGGTGACGGGGAATTTATGCGTGTGAATTTCACGTTTGTTTGGCATCGGCGCGAGCCAGGTGACTCACACCTGCGCTGAAAGACCGAACGATTTATGGCAGGCCATAAAGTTAAAAGCTTTACACATTCAATGAAATTCAAAGGACAAGTGGACGACACCAATGACCTTGCGCCCAGCTGATCAACGGGGTCCGTGAAACTCTGTCTTATCCACACCTAATCTGCTACGGTAAAGAACTTCGGCGATGTATAGACACTCTTGCGTCATTCAATCCTAGGCAACGCTCTGAGATGTTAAAAAGAAACTTTTAATATTCAGTTCTGTTCAATAAATCAATCAATTTTATATTCAAAGAAAATAATAGGTGTTGTAAACCCTGCTTTCAATAACTTCCTTTCCAATGTATCAGTATATCATTTGAATAGATGAAGATTTGTTTTTTTTAATGGTATTTTAAAAGTATAATTGCTTTGATTAAAAGTATTTCAGAATTGGGATGTTGCTTCTCTCGGATAGAGAACACTTCCATTCTTGGCGCCTACCCGGGATAAATTTTGCAAATTAACTTATATATTAATGAAATTATTATTTTTTAAATTTTTTTTAACAACGTCTTAAAAACAAGACGCTACAAGCTGAACGTGGTATCCGTTCTGGCGTACTTAACATTACACAGCAAGATGTGCCAGAGGTGAAGGCCGGGTTAAGGGCCTTTGAAAATCTCAGCAGAGAGCGGGATTCGAATCGCGGACCTTTCGATCACCAGTCACACGCCTTAACCACTGAGCCACCAGAGAGCTAACATTTTTTTTTCTTCAACTCCCTATTACAGTACAGGGCCGGCGTTAGGGGGGGGGGGTAAGCGGGTCAAAAGTACCCGGGCCCCGCCGGCTGATGGGGGGCCCGATCACCGACTATAGGGGCCCTCAGGCCATGAAGCCAAGAATATGCCCATTGTCGCCTGGCCATTTTGTAGAGCTAAAAAAAAAAAAAAAGGTCGCCCATTTTACCCCGAGCCAGAAATTCCTAGCGCCGGCCCTGTTACAGTATATAGCAGGGATGGCCAACTTGATTAGACCCAAGATCTACTGTTTACTGACAAAACTCTGTGCGATCTACTAATTACATACTTCTTGAAATTTTAAATGAAACAGTATAGTTCAGTGTAGAATTTTTTATTAATAGAGAAAAAATAAAACTGAAAATTATTCTTAGTACTTACTTATTTATATTAGGGTGAGCATTACGTCTGAACATCTTCCGCTAGATTAGGAAAATCAGGTTTGCAGTTGGAAATTGACAACCTTAAACAATCCAATGTATGCGCATCTGTCAAGCGAGAACGGTTTTTAATTTTTTGCTTTATTTTAAGTAGGAAAACGATGGTTCACACAAATATGTTGAACCAAAACGCGAATGCAGTTGTTCAATACATTTATTCAAATTTGGATAATTCTCGTTGGAAACCAATGCCCAGAAATCTAGACCTGAGGATGAGCTTGCTTTTAGAAATATGTCGCAGTGCAGAGTAACAATTTCGTTTTGAAATATGGTGTGGTCCATTTGAAATATACCTGAAATTTTTTAGCCATTTCATAGATATCACAATGATCAATGGAAATCCCACTTAACAGTTCTTCTTTCGACGAGATATCTTCGAAGATCATCAGAATAAAAATAATAATTGTGCAGTATCAGTGATATCTGTTGACTCGTGAAGTTGTAGCGGAAAAGCAACGCAGCGGACGATATCTCTCTGTAGTTGATCGTTTGTTTTCGCTCATCGTTTCCATACGGCGCATCACAGTACGAGACAACTGTAAACCAAGAATAGCTTCTTTAATTTAACTTTTATTTTTGAAGTTCACAAATCAGCGAATCTGACACTGCTTCGAAAATTTCCTTGATGTATTCTAAATCGGAAGAAGGTTTGCAGTTTTTTGTCATTCCGTAACTTACTTGGAAAGAAGCTTCAGTTTCAGCCTTAGTTTGTTCAATAAGCTTAGAAAACATGTTTTCTTGGACTGTTAATTGCGATTTCAATGTCTGCAATTTGCTCTTTCTTATTTCGCTAATAGGTGGAAAGTCTGTCTGATATTTACTATGTATTGTTTTAAAATGTCGCTCTAAATTTCCTTTTTTCGGTATTGACACGGATGCATTGCATATTAAGCAGCAACATTTTTCTTTCACCACAGTAAAGAAGTAGTCCAGTTCCCACTCTTGGTGAAAGTTAAAAGTTTTTTTATTTCATTGAAGCACATTTTTTAAGGAACTACAAAAATAAAATTAAAATATTAAAAACATAATTCGTATAATAATAAAAGTAGAAATATTCTACCATTAAATGTAAATTAAATTTATTTTCGTAATGATGGCTCAAAGTTAGCGAGTGAACATTATTGAGGGGTTCGTATGCCATACTAAAAATATTGAAAATATTATCTTACTTTACCTGATGAACCTTCAGAAGCATTTCTTTCTTCATTTGATGTTCCTTCAGCGTTTCTCTTCAGCCACTGCGTATGAGGCGCGATGCAGAGTCTAATCGTTGACGTTGTAGCCCCGCTAGTCCCTGTCGTCAGCTGAAGGATTGACAACGTCCTACACGCTTCCCGCCTATTGTCCATCGCGTCCCGAAAACCAAATATAGCTACCTTGCAACGATCGACTGGACTAATAGCCGCGATCGACCTGTCGATCGCGATCGACCGGTTGGCCACCCCTGGTATATAGGATACATAATTTCTTCATTTGTTTTCAGTTTAGGAATAAACGTTTCTTCACCCATTTTTATCTCCTTCAACTGTTTCCACTTCGACTCCACTTTACTTGTGCTCTCCTACACACTGAAACTTTCTATGAAATATCTCCTTTGAAACACGTATTATTTTTATAATTATTTCTATAACCATTTTCAATTTTGGCTGCTGGTTTACTGATCGTTCTCATAACCGTCAAACCTTTCTCGTGACCATTTATTCCTTCATTTACATGAGACCCCACAAAGTTTTCGTCAGGTTTTATAAGGAACATCTTCTCTCGTACGAAAAACTGTGAAACTACTTTGTACACGTCTTTACAACAGTTGTGGCCAAGCTATTGTCGAGTACGAAAATATTGAGGAAGCTGTTTGACTGTGCATGGTAGGCGAACGATAACGTTCTGGCCTCCAATTCGGGAGGACACAGGTTCGAATCTGTCGGGCCATTCACATTTGGCTTCCCGAAATCCCTCCAAGCGAATGCCGGTATAGTTCCTTCGAAAGTCCATGACCAAATTCCTTTCCGCTCCTTTCCCCGCTTCTAATGATCTCGACGTCGACGAGGCTAGAGCTATAAGTGGGGGGGGACGAAGCCGCTGGTGTTTACGTGTTCGTGTACGTGCGAAGGTTAAGCGGGCGTTTATCATCGGTGGGCTCTACCTATTGGGTTAAGGTTTGTTAGTGTTAACTAAAAAACTATAGACATATAATAACTGTAAGACAATTTAGATTACGCGTTTAAAAAGGCATTATACCGGTGCTTCAGTGTTCATCCAGTGTAGCTCAATCTCGCTTGTGCTAATGGAGGCGTCATGGTGGAGACAAGCGATGGGTCCATAACACCGATAGAAACAGTCAGTACGGTGCTCTTCGTGTATTAGTGAGAGCAGGAGACGTCGGAGGCTACCACGACCCACTCAACAAATGGAACCACTGAGACAATATATACTGACAATACAATAGGAAATATAGTGATCCGTCGAAGCACCCTTATGTAGTATTAAAA